>QLPN01006578.1:56896-85921 GCA_003314395.1 Albatrellus ellisii
CCCCCCCCCCCCCCCCCCCCCCCCCCAGGCAACCTCCTCACCATACAAGCCAGAACTATCTCCAGTTCTGCCCCCCTCCCCTCACCTCCTCCTGCACAGCCCACCACCAGTGCCCTCTTTGGAGGAGTGCATGACTGATGCCCTGGCCTCCCTCCCTGGCCTCATCACCATCCCCACCTCCCCAGCAGCCTCCTGGGGAAACCCCTCAGTGGGCTGGTGGCCCACCTCCCACCACCACATTGAGGCATGGTCCTCCATGTCCTCAACCCCCACCCTGGCCCCCCCAAGAGGGGCCTGTTTCAAGTGTGGCCAACATGGCCACCACTGGGCTCCATGCCCCAACCCCCACTGCCACCACACCACCCCCTACACCCACCTTGCCCACCATGCCACCCCCTCCCTCATCAACCACTCCAACCCCACATATTATGTGTGGTGTGCTAAGAGCAGGGGCACCACCTCCTAGCCCAAGAGGAGCTTGCCCAGGCCTGCAAAGAGGCCCATTACTGGGCCACCAGAGTCGCTGGCTTCCCCTGCACCACCCCCCAACACCCCTGGTTCTTTGATGGGGGAATGCCCAATGGCTTTGTCCTGGCTTGGGACACACTCCCATACTTGGCATATGAGGAGTAAGTGGAGGGCAGGGGATGACAGGTCAGGGGACCCCACCAAGCATCACAGGCAATGCATTGCATGAAGAGGGGGTGATGTTACAAGGCACTTGCTTTGGTGCCTCATAACACATTTATTCTTTTCTTTTCTTTTTCTTTTGTTATCTTACTTACTAGTAAAGTGTAGTATTATTACTACAAGTGTGAGCTTAGCTCCACTTTACTTAGTAAGGACTTATATTTTCTTTTTCTCTTTTTATAGTACTTAAGTATTTACATACTTAAGTGTGAGCTTAGCTCCAAGTACTATACTAAGACTTATCTTTTCTCTTTTAAATCTCTTTCATTTATTATAACATTTACTTGCTAAGGACTATTACTATACAATTAGCAAGGACTTCCCTTTCTCACTTTTATTTACCTTTGTTTATCTTATGTTCATTTTGCACTTGTGGCTAAGTCACATTACTTACACAACAGATGTGACTTACTGTGCAATACTGTGCAATACCATGCAACTTTACTATACTTAGGACTGCTAAGAGTGGCCTATTGGTTGGTCTTAGGGAAGGTCTGATATGATAATACCCCTGGTAACAAGGTAGTTGATACACATTTGGTAGACATAATAACCATTCCTGATAATGATGAAGAGAGGGATCAATGAGATAGTGATGAGGATGATACCACCAATGACTAATTGGAGATCCAGAGTGATGTGTGTAGGAAGTCTGAGTGATGTTTAGAGTGACTTAGAGTTCTTAGATTTAGGTCTTTAGAATGAAGTGAGAGAAAGGTGAGCTTAGATCAAGTGCAGTAAAGGAGAATCCCTAGATTGTGAAGTTGACAAGACTGGGGTTTAAGACCACCAGTTTGTCAACTATTTATACTAAACTAGAGTTCTAAGTATAGTAAAGTTGTGCAGTAAAGCACAGTAAATACACATACTTTGTATGAGTCATGTGGCTCAGCCACTAGTGTGAAATGAACATGATGTAAACAAAGATAAATAAGGAAGGAAGGGACAAGTCCTTGCTAATTGTATAGTAATAGTCCTTAGCAAGTAAATGTTATAATAAATAAAGAAAAGAAAAGATAAAAAAGGAAGAGATAAGTCTTTATAGTATTTGGAGTAACTCACAGCACAGTATATAAATACTGTAATACTATAAAGAATAAGATGAGTCCTTACTATAAGTAGGAGCTAAGCTCACTGCTGCAGTTAATACTACACTTATAGTAAGTAAAATAAAAGAAAAAGAAAAAGAGAAAAAAGAAAACTGTTACAAGGTGCCAAAGCAAGTGCCTTGTAACAAGGACTCTAGTTTGGTATAAATAGTTGAAAGACTGGCAGTCTTAAACCCCAGTCTTGTCAACTTTGCAATCTAGGGATTCTCCTATACTGTGCTTGATCCAAGCTTGCTACAAACTTGCTTCACTCTAGGAACTAAAGTCTAAGATCTCTAAGTCACTCTAAGCATTGCTAAGACATCCTAAACTCATCATTCTGGATCCTCATTTAATCGTTGGTGGTATCATCCTCATCACTATCTTGTTGATCCCTCTCTTCATTGTCATCAGGAACTGTTACTACATTTATCAAGCATGTATCAATCACCTTGTTACCAGGGGTATTATCATATCAGACCTTCCCTAAAGACCATCCAATAGGCCACTCTTAGCAGGGTCTAGGCACATAAAAATTGGTTACTTTGTTTTGTACACCTTTGTGTGATTGCCCTACCTTTTACCCCCCCACCCCCCTAGGACAAATGTGCCATTTTGTGAGTGCCCAACTGTTCATTTCAACATTGTGTGATGTACATGGCACCACAGCAAAGAATTCTGCAAGGGTAGACATTTATTGAGCCATAATTCTGGGTCTCAGCATCTCAGCAAAATAATCTAGAGTACCAATTTTTAGTTTGCAGAATCTGGAGGGGGGGTACCCCCTCCCTGATTTAGGGACCCCCTCTGGACTCTAAACTGGATTACATAAGTCTTAGCTATCATCAGCCTCTCAGCTGTTTAGGTCTAGAGTCCATTTGGAGCTTCTAGGTTCTCACAGGAAGTCACCCAATAGCCATTGTGGTAATGAAGGCCCATTTGCTCTTGCTGGCACACAAATGCTGCCATGTTGGTCAATTCCTCCTCATGGAGATCATCATTGGCCAGAGACTGCAGAAAGAAATGGCTGTCATCATCATAGTGTATTATTTAAAATGGGGCAGTCTAATGATCTAGAATTCTATTGTCATTGATTTAGAGTTGATATGTCTTATACAATTTAAAGGGGAACTCTACAATTCGAAATTTCATGGGTGGGACTTGAAAATTTAGATCTAGAGTCCATCTAGCACTTCTAAATGCTCATGGGAAGTCACCCACTGATGAAGGATGCAGCTGCAGATGTGAAGTGGCCTCCCTGTACCATGTTTTTGAAACTCATATTGGCTTTGGATGTAATATTCTGGGACCAACCCTACAAGTTCAGATATGTGACTGAATAACTGAAGGGCCACAAACAGACCTCAGCAAGATGAGAGTGGCCATGAACAGCATTGCCACTCTCAAGGAAGAATTAACTGACATTGAGATTCAAGACCAAAGGTGAAATGGAAGCACTAACAACCCAAATGTCTGAAGGTACTTGCTAGCTTTTGGTACAAGTGCATTACCCTAGTTTCTCCCTCCATCCAAAGCTCCATGAGTGTGTCACCAAGTACATGCTTCATGGCCCCTGTGGTGCTCCTGACCATGCCCTTGCATGGAGAAGGATAAGAATCAGCAATGGCATTGCAGCAAGCATTAACCCAGGGGCTTTTGTGAGGAGACTCATTTTTGGGAGGATGGATACCTAGTCTATGCCAGGCCAGACAATGGGTGCACCTTCACCAAGCATCTCAGCCAAGATAAGGTCCATGTCTTCACCAACTGTGATGTCATCCCCTACAATCCCTACTTGCTTGCCAAATATGCCTGCCATATCAATCTGGAAATCAGTGTTTCAGTCAAGGCAGTGAAGTACATCTACAAGGGTCCAGATCAGGCCACTGTGCAGGTTGGGAGTGTGCTAAGAGTGGCCTATTGGACAGTCTTAGGGAATTTTTGCAATAATTATACCCCTGGTAACAAGGTAGTTGTTATGTGCTTGATAGGCATAATAAACATTCCTGATGACAATGAAGAGAGGAATCAACAAGATGGTGATGAGGGTGATACCACTGATGACTAAATGAGTATCCAGAGTGATGAGTTTGGGATGTCTTAGCAATGCTTAAAGTGACTTAGAGATCTTAGACTTAGTTCTTAGGGTTTAAGTGAGATGAAGGTGAGCTTTAGATCAAGCACAGTTGTAGGAGAATCCCTAGATTGCCAAGTTGACAAGACTGGGGTTTTAAGACTGCCAGTCTTTCAACTACATATACAAACTGGAATCCTAAGAGTATTTTTATTAAATTTTACTCTACCTTTTAGTACAAGTAGTTAAAGTTCACAGATCAATGATGATTGACAGCAATCAATGAGATCGTGTGACCAGAGACACATCCATAGTAAGCTAAAGTAAAATAGCCACAAGTGGGAATGAAACAAGAGATAAACAAAGACAACTAAAGATGAATTGGGCCAAGTCCTTGCTAATTGTATAGTAGTAGTCCTTAGCAAGTAAATGTAAATAAATGAAAAAAGAAGAGAGGAAAGTAAGATGCCTTATGGTACTTGGAGCTAAGCTCACACTCTAGTATGTAAATACCAAAGTACTATAAGGAAAACTGATGAGTCCTTATGAAGTAGAGTGGAGGTAAGCTCACAGCTGTAGTCCATAGTGCTATGCTTTACTAGTAAGTAAGATAAAGAAATAAAAAAGAAAAAAGAAAAAGAAAACCATTACAAGGTGCCTAAGCAAGTGCCTCATAACAGAATGTGGATGAAGTCCAGGACTACATTGATGCATGCTACACTGGTCCTTCAGAGGCATGCTGGCACATGTTTTAGTTCCTCATGCACCAGGAGCCCCCCACAGTCTATCACCTTCCTATCCATGTGGAGAATGAGCAGCAGGTCTACTTCCAAGCAAGTGATGACCCTCAGGAAGTCCTGGAGTGCCCCTCTGCCAAGAAGACACACCTTACAGAGTGATTCAAGGCCAACCAGCAGTATCCTGACAGTGCCTGCTAGTACTTCTACCAGGACTTTCCTCAGCACTTTGTATGGGAACAAAAGGGGCATCACTGGAAGCCAAGACAGAGGGGTTTTGCCATTGGTCACATGTACTTTGTCCATCCATCTGCTGGGGAGCGCTTCTATCTCAGGATGCTGCTCACTATAATCAAGGGAGCCACAGACTGGAAGGATCTGCACACTTGCAATGGGGTGGTTCATGCAACATACAAGGCTGCCTGTCTTGCTAGAGGTCTCCTGGAAGATGATGGTAAATGGGATCAGTGTCTTCAAGAGGCTGGAAAGATGCATACTGGTGGTCAACTGCACTCTCTCTTTGCCTCCATCCTCTACCACAACATCCCATCTAACCCTGCCATTCTGTGGGATCATCACAAAGTAAAACTATGTGGTGATTTGCACCATGCCCTCATCACCCATCACAACCTCCCTGATCCTACTGAGGAACAAGTCCATGACTATGGCCTCTACCTCCTTGACAAGATCCTCAGCAAGGTGGGAAAGCACCCCCTTGACTTTCCTCCCATGCCACTCCCCCAGCATCACTGGCAAGTTCTTGGCAACCTCCTTCTGCAAGATGAACTTGATCATGACATCTATGACCTCACTCTGCAAGTTGAAGACCACTACTCTACCTTCAATGAGGAGCAGAAGTCTGCCTCTGATGCTGTCATGGCCTCTGTTGATGGGAACCAGGGCAAGACCTTTTTCCTCCACAGTGCAGGAGGCTGTGGGAAGACCTATCTCTGTGATACCATTGCTGCTGCTATGCATTCCAAGGGCAAGGCTGCTCTCTGTGTTGCCTCCTCAGGCATAGCCTCACTTCTCCTGGATTAAGGTCACACTGCCCACTCTTGCTTCAAGATCCCCATCTCCCTTCATGAAACATCCACCTGCAATCTGAAGCACAACTCTGACCATGAAGGGCTGTTGAAGGAGACTGGAATCATCATCTGGGATGAGGCACCTATGCAGCATTGCTATGCCATAGAGGCCTTGGATCACACCTTGCAAGACCTGCTGGAGGATGGTGTTGCATTTGGGGGGATCACTGTGCTCTTTGGTGGGGACTTTTGCCAAATCCTGCCTGTCATACCCAGGGCTCCAGACAGCAGATAGTCAATGCCTCCCTCTTCCATTCCCAGTTCTGGAAAAGCATCACTATCCTCAACCTCAAGCAGACCTTGACCACACTCCAGGCAGTGCTGCTTTTGCTCAGTGGTTGCTTCAAGTTGGTGCTGGACTTCATGCAGTGGTGACAAATCCACTCATCAAACTCCCCACCAGCATGCACCTCTCAGAGAGGACTGTCCAGATGCTCATTGACTCCATCTACCCTGGGATTGCAGATGCAGAGGAAAAGCCTGACCAATATTTCCTGGAGCACACCATAGTCTCCTCCAAGAATGACACTGTTGATGATCTCAACTCCACTATCCTTGCCCAGTTTCCTGGGGAGGACAACACCCTCTTCAGTGTTGACAAAGTCAGGAGTGGCCAGGAGGACTATCCCATTGAATACCTCAACTCCCTCAATGTCTCTGGCATCCCCCTTGCCCACCTTCATGTCAAAGTTGGCTGTCCCCTCATGCTCCTCAGGAATATAGACCCATCCCATAGACTCTGCAATGGGACTTGCCTATTGCTGCTGGAGGCCAAACCACATGTTCTCAGGTGTCGCATCTTGGGTGGCAAGCATGCATGCAGGATTGTGTTCATTCCCAGGATGGTCTTGGAGCCCACTGATGAGTCACTGCACATTCCACACTGCCAATTCCCAGTTTGCCTTGCCTTTGCCCTGACCATGAACAAGTCACAAGGTCAATCAGTCAGTTGTGTTGGATTGGACTTGCACTCTGGAGTTTTTGCTCATGGTCAACTCTATGTTACATTGTCATGCTGCACATCTGAGGACAGGATCAAGGTCCTCTTTCCTGAGGGTTCCCAGGGAGGATCAACATTGAATGTGGTGTAGAAGCAGCAGCAGCAACAAAGCAGGGAGTGGAGTGTTCAGGCAAGATTGGTTTCTGTACTAAATTGGTAAATTGTACTGTTGAATTGCACTGTTGTACTATACTCACCTACTCTCTCCCCTCCTAGGTGAGGGCACAGGGTTTATGGTGGAAGGGAGGTGATTGGGATTGGTGTGTTGGTTTGGAAATTGGAGTTGGTTTGTGAACTGGGATTGTGATGGTGTAGGTAGAAAAGGTGGAAAGGCAAAGGTGACAGACAGCCTGCTCAGATGGGAGTGGGGTCAGAGGGTGACAAATGTGGCATGAGGGTGAAGGTGAGGTATGCAGTGACAAAGAAGAGAATGGCCACCAGGTAGCTGACAAGCATGACAATGAGAGTGGTCTCCATTGCTGAAGGCCAAAAAGAGAGTGTATAATGAGAGATCTGGGTAAAGACTTGTGCAGACAGCATACAGAAAAGACAAAGAGAGATGTCCACTTAGTATTCTAGATGCTACTGATCTACTGATATACAATCTGCAGATGCACACAGACCATGCTGATGAATAGGTATGGGCCACAGGTGTGGAGGGAGAGATGGAAATAAGATAAGATAAGATAAGATAAGATAAGATATTGGTCTGTAAATAGATAGAGAAATGTTACCTTTATTCCCTATTGCAGCAGCCTATGTATACTCTTATTCTCTGTTGCTATAACTATGGATACTGTCACAGATGATATCATATTACTCCTTCATCTTTAAATGGGTAGAACACTGTTCCATTTGATTTTCTGTTACAACTACCTATATATAGTGTCACAGATGATGCCTTATAACTTGATGTTACAATGCAACAGGTTTTTACACTAGTGGGAGATATTGAAAGGAGGTGCTTGGATAGTGTCAGACCACATTTATTTTTCTTTTCATTTTATGATTTCTTTTACTCTTATCACTCAAGATCTACCAGAGCTATCTTATCTCATCTTAACAGATCATCAGTAGATCTTATTGTGATTATCTATGACTCATGTCCATTCATCATCAGGCCACTTACTGTACTACTATGACTACTTTTCCCACAAACACTTATTGATGCTGTGCAATGCTGCACATTGCTTACTGATACTTCTCACAGATGCTGCACATCTTACTTACATATGCCTGCCCTACAGTGACAGTACATGGTCTGTGTGCCAGATCTCTTAGTATATATAGGGCATCTCTGTTGTACATATTTCTTTAGCTTTATACATCTGAGATATCCACTACTTCAGCATGGCTCATCTTAAGTGTATTGTCTCATCCTTCATCAATCCCCTCTCTGTCGAAATTTGCTTCTATTCCATAATACTGGACACACTGTCTAAGCTGTTATTTTTCATATTAACTCATTCATCACTATTAGACTCTTACCTTTCCCCTTTTGGAACATCTCTTAATTCTGTATAATTCAGACTCCTCTCCAATATTGAGTCCTCTCTACTATATCTTCTCTACTCCCTAGCCATACTACCTCAGCACTTCTACTCTTGCTGAGTTGTTCTGTCTCTTTGTGTACTGCTGCCTTTGCATACACTTCTTTCTGATCTCTCTTCAGATGTTGTGCCTCAGGACATTAGTCCTTTGGCCAATCCCTCAAATAACAACGTGGCTTCAAGCTTTATCATATCTATCAGTAATCTCTCTGCTGTGCATGTCCCTATGCCTGTTTTGACACTCTCTTCTTGCAGTTGTGACCTCACTGTCTAGTGTGTGCCTCACAGATAGAGTGTGGCTGACTGTATAATGAAAGAGTGTATTCTACAGGGAGAAATGTTCATGCAGGTTATGGCAGGCAACAATGATGATTGATAACATGAGCAACAAGCTAGAAGTATCCCTGCATGGGGAGAGCATTGGCAGCATGATACTGCAGCAATGAGAGGAGGTGTGGACAACAGTAGGTTGCCACAGTGTATAAGAAATAGAGCTGCAGGGATAGTGAGATATAGGATAAGATGCAGTGAGTAAGTACTCACTCAGAGTTGTAACAACAATGACTGAGGAGATATAGCATATGTGGTGCATCTTATATAGTGGTGAAGAATAGTGTTAGAGCAGAGAGGCAATCCTGAAGTACAAGGATGCCTAAAGATGTATAGGATGCATGTCATCTGGAGTATGTAGTGGAGTGGGGAGCCAGTGAGAACCCCACAGGGTTGTGAGGAATTAAGTGTAGTGTCATAAGTACATAAATGTGTGTAATGGGAGAAATGCCAAACAAAATTGTAGTGTACAGGTGGTAGCAATGCACAGGATATTCAACAAGAAAGACATACAATGAACAGTATGGTAAATGAGTACTGACCTCAGTCTCTTCATAGAAGATGCTAAGAGCAGCCTATTGGATGGTCTTAGGGGAGTTCTGATATGATAATACCCCTGGTAACAAGGTGGTTGATATGTGCTTGATAGATGTAATAACCATTTCTGATGACAATGAAGAGAGGGATCAATGAGATAGTGATAAGGATAATTCCACCAATAACTAGACAAGGATCCAGAGTGACAAGTATAGGAAGTCTGAGCGATGTTTAAAGTGACTTAGAGTTCTTAGACTTAGTTCTTTAGAGTGAAGTGAGATGAAAGGTGAGCTTAGATCAAGCACAGTGTAGGAGAATCCCTAGATTGTGAAGTTGACAAGACTGGGGTTTAAGAGTTTAAGACCACCAGTCTTCCACCTACTTATACTAATCCAGAGTGCTAAGTATAATGAGGTTGCACAGTATTGCACAGTAATACACAGTAAGTCACATCTGTTGTGTAAGTAATGTGACTTAACCACAAGTGCAAAATGAACCAAGAGTAAACAAGGGTAAATAAAGATGAGAAAAGGGAGTCCTTGCTAATTGTATAATGATAGTCCTTAGCAAGTGAATGTTATAATAGATAAAGAAAGATAAAGAGAAAAGATAAGTCTAATATAGTACCTGGAGCTAAGCTCACACTTAAGTATGTAAATACTTAAGTACTATAATAGAGAAAAGAAATAAAAGTCCTTACTAAGTAAAGTGGAGCTATGCTCACACTTGTAGTGATAATACTACACTTTACTAGAAAGAAAGAAAGACAAAGAAAAAAAGAAAACATGTTATGAGATGCCTAGGCAAGTGCCTCATAACAGAAGACTGAGGGGAAAAAAGAATTATGTGAAGGAAATTTTGTTGGAATTGCAAACTGGCATATGCACAACTTACTACTTCCTTTTGAGGCAACTCAGCAGAAGCCAACATGCATGCAAACTTTTGTCTCCTCTCCACAGAAAATATATGATTACAGCTGCTTCTTCGATCACTCCACTACTATCCAGTTCTAAGCCACAGGTAGTTTATTTAGCCAACCTACAATAGCTCATACTTTTTTCCCCCTTCAGTTCTCATGTTGTTTTTGAGACTGAGTGTCTTTTGTCCTTGTTGTTAGGACACTTCTTTGGTGTTTCTTGTGCAGAAGAACACCTGTTTATACAACCTTGTTATTGCAAAACAGAAAAATTCTGTAAATAAAGGGTCTGTCCATGTTGTCCCTGAGTCCTGCAACAGGTCCATGTGGCACATCATGCTATTTGCACATTCACACCATATACACACTGCCATGTTATTGCATGTTCACTGTAGCATGTTGCTGTAATCTCCAACAGGAGATATGGGTGTCATCATGGGTACTGGTGCTAAGAGCAGCCTATTGGACAGTCTTAGGGAAGGTCTATAGTGTTACTCCTGGTAACCAAAGTTTGGGTATGAGCTTGATGAATGTAATAGAGATTCCTGATGACGATGAAGAAGGGGATCAACGAGATAGTGATGAGGATTATTCCACCAATGACAATATGAAGATCCAGAGTGACAAGTGTAAGAGGTTTTAGCAACATTTTAGTGGCTTAAAGTTCTTAGACTTAGTTCGTAGAGAATGAAGCGAGATTATAACGAGCTTAGATCAAGCGCAGTATAAGGAGAATCCCTAGATTGTGAAGTTGACAAGACTGGGGTTTAAGACTGCCAGTCTGTCAACTATTTATACAAAACTAGCGATCTAACTATAGTAAAGTTACGCAGTAATGCGCAGTAAGTAAACGATAATGTGCAGTAAAGCACAGTAAGTACACGTCCATGTGATATTAGTGGCTCAGCCACAAGCGTGAAACAAACAAGGTGAAAACAAAGGTAAATAAGAGTGAGAAAAGGGAGTCCTTGCTAATTGTATAGTAATAGTCCTTAGCAAGTAAATGTTGTAAATAAATAAATAAAGAAAGATAAAGAGAAAAAGATAAGTCTAATATAGTACTTGGAGCTAAGCTCACACTTAAGTATGTAAATACTTAAGTACTATAAAAGAGAAAAGAAAATGATAAGTCCTTACTAAGTAAAGTGGAGCTAAGCTCACACTTGTAGTAATAATACTACACTTTACTAGTAAGAAAGATAAAAAAGAAAAAGAAAAAAGAAAACACATTACAAGGTGCCAAAGCAAGTGCCTTGTAACAACTGGGGTCAGCTAGGCAGGATCAGGGAGCTGTGCTGAGACAATGCTGTCCATATGATTGGCATTGCAAATCTTGTATGGGGCCTTCAGGAAGATGAGGAGATGCATGTGAGGGAGGCCACACTTCTGGAACTCTATGGCGTAGACACTGCCAGCCAGCTCTCCAAACAGCCCAGCTTTGATGTCATCCAGCAGGGCTTTCTTCTTCTGGTTGAAGATGTGAGCAACAATGTTGGGGCAATCTGCAGCAGTCAGGGATGTGCCATCATCATACTTGAGGAAGGCCTCCTGGATCTCAGGCCAGTTGGGGTTTGCAGTCATGGTGAGGAAGATGTCTGGCTTGTGCCCATAACAACAAATGGCCATGGAGTCTTGGAAGAGCTGGTACATATGCCTTGCACTGCCCTGGTGGGTGGAGGGAGGGACAATGTGCTGGCCCTGCTATCCAAGATTGACTGGAGCACCATCTTGGTTGCCATGAACTGTGTCCTGAAGCCATTTATACAGATCTGCACATATCTGTTTCTGATGATTCTTGGCCCAGTAAGGGTTGCTCTCCTCAATTGATGCCCAGGCATCCACCAAACACTGCTGGAAGAGCTTGCCACTGTGGAAGATGATGTCTGCCTCATTTTGTCTGGTGAAGGCATGGCATGCATAGTAGCAGTGCTAGGAGACATTCTTGCAGTGCATCTGACCACTTGGACCTGGCTGTGGTGGTATGTTGAGGTGGAAGCTAGAGTCACCTTTGGGGAAGAGGAGGACATAATGCAGTGGGGAATAGCTATGGTGCAGATGACTGATCCTCCTAAGGCTACCTCCATGCAGGTGCACAACAATGTCATGATGTAAGTCCACCTGTTGTCCTCCACTCCCAGGAATGATGGCAGCAATCTCCTTTGCAGTGGGAGCATTGTATCTGTGCAGGTCTGTGTTGGGATCCACAGTGATGCAAACAGCCACATTGACCTGCTCTTCTGGAGCCTTGTCCTTGAGGATCTCATGAGCTTGCCTGTACATGTTGATGTATGGGTTGTTGGCAAGCAGCATTGTGTGAAGATCCAGCATGGTGGATGGGTCAAGGTTATGAGTTGTTGGCCAGGCATGTATTGACAGCATCATCAGGATCAAGGACATAGAGCTGAGCATAATGTGGTGTGACTCCAGGATTTGGAAGGAGGGCCCCATCTTGTGATGAAGGGAACCATGGAGTCTGAATGCATAAGGCCTGGGCCCAGCAAGAAAAGCATCATTGACGTTTGCAGCAACAGATATGAATGTAAATGCAGCATTGCACTGGTGTATGTTGCTCCTTGTCAGGATGCATTTATTTTTCTTTTCATTTTATGATTTCTTTTACTCTTATCATTCAAGATCTACAAGAGATATCTTATCAGATCATCAGTAGATCTTATCACAATTATGTATGACTCATTCATCATTCATCATTGGCCTGATTACTATATTGATATGACACATATTCTCACAGTCACTTACAGAGCTTCCCACAGATGCTGTGCAAGTTGCTTATTGATTGTTCACAGGAATGCTGCACATTCCTTTATGATATGCCTGCCCTATAGTATATACATGGTCTGTGCACAGGTTTCCTCTAGTATATATACTTCAGCTGTATCATAATTACTCTCCAGCTGAATACATCTGGGATATCTGTTTGCTAAGTGTGATCTCATCCCTCTTGTTAGCCCTTCCTTCTCCTCTTACATTGTGTGACCTTGCTGGCAAACGTTGGCCTCACACTCCTGAACATTTTTGCAAGTGGATCACTGCCCTTCAACAGTCTGGAAAGAGTGGGTGGTGGCTGAGCAAAGGGAGGGAGCTGGATCTGGTCCTGCAGGCAGCATGTGCCAAATTGAGGATGGATATTAGATGATCTTGCCAACTTCTCAGACAGAAAGTGAAGAGCATGACAGTGAAGGCAATCTTTATCCATGGGACCAAGGTTATGGCAGTGTTCAGGCTCATGATATCCCTGACAGCCAAGAGGGATGGGGAGTGGGGGAGGTGCAGGAGGCTGTGGCTGATCCACTTCAGGGTCATTTTGCTGAGGCTGATGATGCTGAGACATTTCAATATTGAAGTCCACATCCTGGGAATGCTCCTGAGATAGCTGCTGGTGCTGATGCTGGTCCTGTGCTGCTTGGTGTACCTGTCCTCCAGTTTGCTCCTCCTGGAAAGATCAGCACAAATGAGCCCATGATCAAATTTAAATATATATGTTGCAATCACTGACCTGTGCTGGGTGTTGTGGATGTGCTGCTGCAATTCCCTGTGCACTTTCTGTGACATGCTGCTCCAAGACCTGATGCAAGGATATAAATCCAGATTAGATTGTAATCAGATTTTATATATATACCACAATATGACTGACCTGTACATGACCCTCCTGCTGCCCTCCAAGATTGCTTCTGTGATCCCTGACATCTGCAGATTGATTTCTCCCAGCTGCAGCCTGTGATTTGCACTGATTTACCTGCTCAGTATGATGCTGTTGAAAGCCCTGATGCAATTGTAGATCATGATTGATGTGCTGCTGCTGCTGCTGCTGCTGCTGCTGTGGTGGATTGGCAGGTCCAGGAACCCCAGTATGCCCTTGAACAGGTACAGGTGGATGGTGTGGATATAGAAAGGGGACAGGTATTGTGCTGGGCTGTAGTTAGGGGGAATATAATATTGTACAGCCATATATTGCCATGCTGGAGGGGGAAGAGGAGGATATTGTGGGTGGAGAGGAGCAGGATAATAAGAAAATGCAGGGGCAAGGGGGGCAGGAACAGGAGGGTTCTGGGGGAGGAGGGGCAGGGAGAGGGGCAGGGAGAGGGGCAGCCTGTGGCACTTGGTCAAAGTTAGGCTGTGGAATATCTCCCACAGGAGGATCCCTTTGCTGGGCACAACATGATGATGGTGATGTCATTTGTTGCTCATGTTGCCTCTGATCTTGCTCATGCTGAGCTTGGTGAGTGTGCTCAGGAGTATGTGGTAGTGATCTAAGAAAAAGGAGGAATGGAGTTGGTCATACAGAATTGAGAATTGAGAGGTGCAGATGATGACATACCTCTGATCTGCATCCTCATGCTGGATCTCAGGGCTTTGATTGGCATCAGGCAGTTCTGGACTGAGAAGATCATGAAATGTTAGCAAAGAGAAGATGAATGAAAATAAAAGGAGAAACATACCCAGGCAATTGAGCATGTTGCTGTGCATTCAGGGGTGGTGTTTCATATTGAAGAGACCCAGGGCTGTCAGAGGATATATATGTATTTAGAAAAGGATGAGGGATAGAAATGAATAAAGAAATACACCTTGAAGTATTATCCATTTAAAAAAAGAAAGGCAGCTGTGAAAAAACAAAAAGCCAGAGCCAGGGCCAGAGATAGAGTTGCCAGATCCTCCACACACCCCAGATAGTCACAGTCAGAGGAAAGTGTTACAAGGCACTTGCTTAGGCACCTCATAACAGACTTGTTTTTCTATTTACCTTTCTTTTATCTTACTTACTCTAAGTGTAGTATTAACTACAGTTGTTGAGCTTAGCTCCAACTTATAGTAAGGACTCTATCTCTCTTACTTTATAGTACTACAGTATTTACATACTGCACTGTGAGTTTTACTCCAAGTACTATAAAGTTTCCTTATCTTTTATCTTTCTATCTTTGTTTACATTTACTTGCTAAGGACTATCACTATACAATTAGCAAGGACTCATCCTATCTCATTTTTATTTGTCTTTGTTTATCTCTTGTTTCACTTGTGCTTGTGGCTACTTTACAACTAGCTTACTATGGACACATCTCAAGTCACATGACTTCATTGATTGCTGTGCAATCATCATTGATCTGTGAACCTTAGTTACATTTACTATTCTCAGAACTCTAGTTTTGTATAAATAGTTGAAAGCCTGGTGGTCTTAAACCCCAGTCTTGTTGACTTCACAATCTAGGGATTCTCCTATACTGTGCTTGATCTAAGTTCACTACTCTCTCACTTCATTCTTGAGAACTAAGTCTAAGATCTCTAAGTCACATTAAATGTCACTAAAGATATCCTAAATTCATCATCCTGGATCCTCATTTAGTCATTGGTGGTATCATCCTCATCACTATCTCATTGATCCCTCTCTTCATCATCATCAGGAACATTTACTATGTGTATCAAGCACATACCAACTACCTTGTTACTAGGGGTATAGTTATCACAAACCTTCCCTAAGACCATCCAATAGGCTGCTCTTAGCAGAAGTTGCCACAAGGCAGTGTCAGATCACAATGCTTATGCCTTTATTATAAAAGGTGCAACTCAGGTATCACCCCTTTTCTGTTAGACAGGTGGAAGTGACGTCGAGAGCAAAGCAGCAGAATGAGAGAGGTCCAGCAATTGAATGAACAACCACCTTTGGCAACAGCAAACTAAGGCATGCTGGTAGACTTTGTCAGGCTGCTATTATTTTCCTTATTTTTTTTTTCCTATTTTTCTTATGTCTCTATCACTATATATCTTACAATCACTCCTGATCTATCAAAGTGATTCTCATGGTCATGTATTCCTTTTGTTCATCTTTATCAGCTGATGACATGCCAGTCATCCAATCCCTGATTGGCCTGCTTATGAAGTAGTTATGACTCTTTTTCTCACTGTTACTGCAGAATCTTTCTAATTGTTCCCACCCTGACTGTGGAGTGCTTACTTATTGTTCTCACAGTTGCTGCACTTATTGTACAGCACTGACACATCCTCTCTATTGTTAGCTATGACCTCATTCATTCTTATTCTCATACTCCAGCCCTATAGTGTATAGCATGGTCTGTGCACTCTTCCCAGTACTATATATATAGTATTCCACTTAGCATTTTATCCCCAGTTCTGATCATCTGGGATATCCACTAGGTGCAGTAGCCTCTAGCTCTCTCTTGTCTTACCTTACTGATTATATATCTGGGATATCCACTAGTCTAAGCATGATTGCCCTTTTGTTGTTTTAGCCTTTTCTTCATTTGTTTGGCTTCAACATAGCATTGGCCTCACAGACTTCACAATCCTTGGGCTTGGTCTCTCTGAAAAGACCACCAAGAGCAAGCTTTGGACAGAAAGTAAGTGAAATGTTTCTTCAAAAAAGAGAGAGAAACAGTCTGATAAGATAAGCTAGCAAGAAAGAGCCCAGAGTAGGTGAGTGGAAAGAGGAAAGATGAGCTATTGATGAAATTGCTTTGATGTGCTGCACTGTGCACTGTGCTGTGGTGCTGCCATGCATGCCATGCCACACCAGGGGAGGACAGTCTTTGTAGTGGTGCTTTGTGTTTGCGCAGGCTATGGCAGACAACTGTAATGAATAGACATATATTGAGATTCTCCCAGCATTGGGGAAACCATAGAAGCATTGCTGCAGAGGTGGGGTAGGTGTGGACAGTGAGGAAGTGCCATGACACGAGTGTAAGAGCTGCAAGGTTGTTGTAAGATGGAGGATAAGATGGTATAGTGGAGTACTCACTCAGTTGTTGTTGTAAGACAACTACTGAGGGTATGTAGCATAAGTAGTGTGTCTTATATAGTAGGTAGGGATAGGGTTGGAGTGGAGATGTAACTCTAAAGTACAAGAGTGACCATGTATGTATGGGACATGTGTCATCTGGAGTATGTGTGGTGTGGGGAAGTGGTGAGGATGTAATGTGTCAAGGTTATGTACATATGTGTAAGGTGGTGTGGAGGAGGAATGCTGAACGAAAGTGTGTAAGCAGAATCAACATACAAGGAAATATTCAACACTTTGGACATGAAACAAACCATGTGTCAGCCTTTTTACAGTCCATTTTTCCCTAATGTGGGACTGCTTACCAACTGACCTCCCATTCTTAAGTAGATATCAATGAAATTGTCATGTATAACCATAGGTGTTAATATATAGTACTGTTGAAATGAGTGAATAAGCAGTAACAATTCTATAGCACATTTGTCAAGAACAGCTTAACAGTGGGTGGAAGACAATCCCACAAGGGGCATATAATACTAAGTAGCTAATTATATAGTATTGACCCTTGCATCTATTGTATTTTTGGCTGTTGAGCTATCCATGTGATTGTCCCACCCTTGTGACTATCCCTTCCTTGTGATTATTCCTGCAGCCTAGGCCTGCAGTTTGTTATTTCATAGACTAGGTATTCAAATACATTGTATCCGCAGAAATGTGCCTTTAGTGTGTTTTAAAGAAAAATTCCCCTCTCCTCATCTGTGTCATGCTCATGCTTCAACACTCCAGTAGTGACAACAAGCAGTGATGATGAAAAACAAGGATGGTGTTGGTTTTTCTTCACCATTTACCTCCCAGGACACTGTGAATATGGATATTACCTACTAATTGCTCCTTTATTTTGTTGCTCTTTTGTCACATACTTGCTCACATCTCCAGTTCTTCATGGCCTCTGCCATTTTACATATCTATGAATTCATATTGTCTTATGTCTCTTCTATTGGGTTCATTTACCTGACATACATCATACCCCTTCTAGGGTCTCTTGTGTTCTTATATTCAGGACACCTCTCCAACTCCACTGTTGTCCTACCATATATTCCTCCTCTTTGTCAGCACAGCAGGTTGAAAGTGTGGTGGTGAAGGTGACAGAGGAGCCTCCTAATGTTAAGAGATCAGCAACACTGCAAACAGTAAGTGGACCATTGTAAACAGAGGTAGCCTTGTAGGCCAAAGTGTAGATTAAGCAAGAAGAGGACCAGAGACCAGATGTCTTACATAACTGAGAGATTAAAGATGAGGTGTATAACAGAATGGGAAGTACACAGAAGAAGAAGAAGAGCACTGCATAGAGCAGGTATGTCAGAAGAGGGTTGAGAGATACTCACCTCAGCAACATGCAGAAGTGCTGAGGTGAGAAAATGAGCAGGTGAAAAAGATATAGTAAAGGCAAGATAGAGTTGGGGAGGAGCCTGAACCATAAAGAGAAAATAAATAAGGATATGTAAGTATGTCCAGCATCCTAAGATAGATAAAAAATCAACACCTAAGCATGGGAGGACTCAGAGGGGGTAGGCATGTACATAAAGTAGTTGCCAGTGAGGATGGAGAGGGTAACAGAGTAACTGGTGACAACAATGATAAGAATGATCTCCATTATGGAGGACTGAAAAGAGGGTAAAGAAGAAGAAGAAGAAGAAGAAGAAGAAGAAGAAGAAGAAGAAGAAGTAATGACATATAGATTAGATGCAGATGTATAGGTGAGATGTAGATGGTGTAGATAAAAGATGATAAGATGAAGATAAAATAGATATGAAGATAGAGAGAGAGATGCTTAGTGGCAAGATATATGGACATATTCCAACATGCCCTACACCTATATCTAGTAATCCTTGTTCTTCACTTCTCCATTCTCTGCTCTGACCTTACATGCACACTCTACATAAGATGATCACTATATGCTACATCTCCTCAGACACTTTCTACCCTGTCTGAGTGAGTATCTCCACTCTCCTTCTTCATCTTGTTCTTCCTATCACCACCTGCAGCATCTCTATATTGTTGAATATGTATGTTTACTTTTCATTCAGCCTTCCTGTTATGAGGCACTTGCTCTGGCACCTTGTAACATGTTTTCTTTTTTCTTTTCTTTATCCTACTTACTATAAGTGTAGTATTAACTACAGTTGTTGAGTTTAGCTCCTACTTATAGTTGTTGACATGTGTTTGTTCTTCACTCCAGTACCCATGCCCCAGACATCACTTACTAAGTGTGGTCTGTGTGCAGCCTCTTACAGTATATCAGACATAGCATTAGGACATTGTCTATCAGTTGGTTTTCTACCCTCTCCAGTAACATGGATGTGCTCCTCATTCTTTACTATTGCTACTTCTGCATAATGTTACTGCTTCTACTTCTTCTTGGGCTTCTGCCCTCACTCTACCCACCAACACCCTTCTGTCCTCCTTGAGTGGAGTGACCTGGCCTAGGTAGACTGCCACACTGCACATCATGTGTTATCAATAGTAAGGACTCTATTTCTTTTCCTTTATAGTACTTTAGTATTTACATACTAGAGTGTGAGCTTAGCTCCAAGTACTATAAAGCATCTTCCTTTTCTTCTTTATATTTCTTTATTTACTTGCTAAGGACTATTACTATACAATTAGCAAGGACTTGTCTTCTCCTGTCTTTATTTGTCTTTGTTCATCTCTTGTTCATTTCATGCTGGTGGCTACATTTACTTGAGCTTACTATGGACACAACTTGGTCACATGATCTCATTAATTGCTGCACAATCATCATTGATCAGTGAACCTTATTTACAATTGTCTATTCTTAGAACTCTAGTTCTGTATAAATAGTTGAAAGCCTGGTGGTCTTAAACCCCAGTCTTGTCAACTTCACAATCTAGGGATTCTCCTATACTGTGTTTGACCTAAGCTTGCTAAAGCTCACTACAATCTTGCTACATCCACTAGGAACTAAGTCTAAGATCTCTAAGTCACTCCAAGTGTTGCTAGATATTGTAAACTTGTCACCCTGGATCCTTGTTTAGTCATTGGCAGTATCATCTTCATCACTATCTTGTTGATTCTACTCTTCATCATCATCATCAGGAACATTTACTATGCTTACCAAGTGCACAACAACTACCTTGTTACCAGGGGTATAGTTATCACAGAACTTCCCTAAGACCATCCAATAGGCTGCTCTTAGCACTTCCCTCCTATTATACAATCTTTTACATGTACACATTACATGATGAACTATCTCACTCTCACTCATGGGCCCCACTTACTGTGTCAATATGACATGTGCCCCTCTCCACTTTTAGCAATCCTTATACTTTCCCTTTCACTCTCTGCTCTAACCTACTTTGCAGACAATACATAAGATGGGCACTTTATGCCACAACTCCTCAGACATCTCCACACTGTGAGCGCAGGCTTGGGCAGGCTAAGAGAACCAGGACAATGAAGATGATATTGAGTGACATCAAAGTAATAGCTGCAGTGGTAAGTGTAGCATTGGACACAGCAGGTGCCAAGTGTGGTAAGAAGAGAGCTGCAGGGAGAGATGATGAGGAGGAGGATAAGATGTAAGTGAATAAGTACTCACTCAGACTCATGGTAAGACGTCTGAGGAGGTATACTGTGATATGTCCATCTTATATAGCATGGTGAAGACAGAGTTGAGGCAGAGTATATACATAGAGAACAATAACTACTTAAAGTGGGAGGGACGCACATCGTCCCAGAGATGTAGGTGGAGTGAGAGGTGCTCAGTCTTGTAAGAAGTCCGAGGAGTATGGTGCAGGTATTTGTGTGGAGCATAGCCAAGGGAATGGTGTAGTGATACATATGAGAGATAAAGTCAACACACACCTGTCTGAGTGAGTATCACTTACTCTTAACCTCATCTTGCCTCTACTTACCTCCCTGCAGCATACTCTTACCACATTGTGGCACACCTACTTGTGCCCACACATCTATCATCTTCCTGCAGCCATGCTGCTCACTCTTAC
Organism: Albatrellus ellisii; assembly: GCA_003314395.1. Classification (NCBI taxonomy): domain Eukaryota; kingdom Fungi; phylum Basidiomycota; class Agaricomycetes; order Russulales; family Albatrellaceae; genus Albatrellus; species Albatrellus ellisii. Next base: position 77,677 of record QLPN01006578.1, read on the forward strand.
TCACATCTCCAATGCTATGTTGCTTGTCACCTGTCTACACCAATGTTTTCATATATATCATGTTGTGGCCACTCTATGTGAGGCCAATGCTGATGTCAAAGCCAAACAACTGAAGAAAGAGCTAAAATAAAACAAAATGGCAATCACACTTCAACTAGTGGATATCCCAGATGATTAGAACTGGGGGATATTGCTAGGAGTCCTATAGTATATACAGTACAGTACTCTAGGGCATGTCAATGAACTAGCAAAGGCTATGCAGTAAAGCTATAGATAGTAATTTTGCAATAAACAAGGTTATATAAACAGGTGTTCTTCTGCACAAGAAACACCAAAGAGACATCCTAAGAACAAGGACAATAAGCACTGATACCAGTCAGTAAGTAAGTTAAAGAAGTGTAAAGTAAGTTCTCACCTCAGTCTTGAAAACAATATGAGGACTGAGGGAAAAAAAAAGATGAGCTATTGTAAATAAGCTAGATAAACTACCTGTGGCTTGAAACTGTACAGTAGTGGAGTGATTGAAAAAAGTAGCAGTAATCATATGTTTTCTGCAGAGAGGAGACAAAAGTTTGCATGCATGTTGGCTTCTGCTGAGTTGCTTAAAATGGAAATAGTAAGTTGTACATGCATCAGTTTGCAATTCCAACAAGTAACCAATCAAAAAGAGGATGACTGATGTCTGCAGTAGATGTGGGAAAGATTAGTGATACTCCACAGCAAGTGTGAGGGAGCTGAATGAGCATCCACAGTAAATATGAGAAATGAATGATAACTACTTTGTAACTGGGTCAATCAGTGATCAGCTGACATATGCACCATTGGCTGATAAAGATGAACAAGAGGAATGCATGACCATGAGAATCACTTTGATAGATCTGTAGTGATAGAGACATAAGAAAAATATGGAAAATATAGAGAAAAATAGAGAGAATAATAGGCAGCCTGACACTCTACTGCTGCCCCTCTATATTGCTTGCAGGTTCACTTATATCTCTTAGACACTTTCCACCCTGTCTGATGCCTCTATGCATCATGTTGTGGCCACTCTACTGTCACCCCTCTCTACATCACTTGCAGCCATGCTGTCCCACTTGTCAATCAATGTCAACTTCCTCACTTACATCATATGCCACATAGCCTGCTCCAACAAGTGTTTACAGTCCAGAGGTGATACATCTGAGAGAGAGAATGAGGACATGTACAGATGGAGGTATGTGAACACAGGTTTGGGCAGGCAAGTCTCAGGAGGTGGTAAGTGATGATGCAGATGTATAAAGTCTCCAATGGGGACACAGTGGCAGACATGGCTGCAGCAGATAGAGTATGTGTGGATGCAAGTGTGAGCACAGAAGGAAGGTGGTGATAATGGAGAAGAAAGAGAACAGGAGGTCTATTGAAGTGGCCCACTTGGTGGGCAGAGCAAAGAGATGAGGTGTTGATAATGGACACTTACTAAGCTTTTCCTTCCTCTTTTGTCCTTGCACTGTACACATATGTACACACACTGTTCCCACTTGTCACACTGGTCCGTGCATTACTATAGTTACTACTAGTGTAAAAACCTGTTGCATTGCAACATTGAGTTGTAAGGCATAATCTGTGAAAGTATATGTACCTTGTTGCAACAGAAAATGAAATGACACATTACTCTATCTGTCTACAGACCAATTCCAATTGCCTCTCCAGCTATAAAGTAAAGACCAATTGCATTGCAACATTCCTCACAAATTTCTCTCTCCTATCCCTGTAAAAAACCTGTTGTGTTGCAACATCAAGTTATAAAGTATCATCTATGAAAGTATACATAGGTTGTTGCAACAGATAATAAAAGGAAACAGTACCCTATCTATCTACAAAAGATCAATCCCAACCTACAGATTAATTCCAGTTATCTTTCCAGCTATAAAGTAAAGACCTATTGCATTGCAACATCAACTGAAGCAGACATAGTTAAATAAGTTGCAAACATTCCTTCCCAATGTCCCTGTCCCTGTCCCTGTCCCTAGTGATCATCACTGGCTATCACCCATGAAAGCCCATACCCCAGCATAGTAATTGGCAAAGCTTGTGCAGGTGCACTGTACTGACAATGATCACTGCACCTGTGTGAAAGGAAAGTAAAATAGTGAATATGGTAATCAAGACTGCCAAAGCATTTAAGTGTAGATCCATAAAAATAGAAGAAAGGCCAACATGATTGTATAGCCACAGTACCCAGCATACTTGCAGGCACAATAATACTCATGGGTACAGTAGCATAATTCAATACAGAAAAACATAGCCTGAACATTCTGCCCAACATGTTATTGTGTAAAGGATTGGTATGAACAGAACCCAGCAAGAGGTTTACAAAACATCAAGATAGAGTAAATACCTGCTGCATTGAATTATCAACTAATTACAGTTGTAGCAACAGAGAATAAAAGGAAACATTGATAGATATAAACAGAAGTGTATGAACAATAGGCACAAAGTTGAATATAATTGATATTTCTGTTGACAGAACACATACCTGTGATGTTGTAGGGAAGTTGAGGGTTCCTATGTGAGTTGAGGATGAATGAAAGAAAGGAACAAAGGGCATGACATCCATCTGCCAGTGTGTATCAGCACAGTGCAGTATGCATGTGCAGGAGGGATTTGTGGCACACCGTGCAGCAGTGGTGGCCACACTGCTCATACAGCAGCAGTGCAGGCAGGTAGGGCCTGTGTGCTGTTGACAGTGGTGACATGGGTGTGTGGGTGAGCACAGGAAGGAAAAAATCCAACAATAAAGAATCATGTACCAATTGCCCATGTCATCTTGAGTGGATGTGGGTGGGGTGGGCAGGAATACTGCTGTGCTGTGCTGCTACAGCAGCAGTGCAGGTGAGGAGGTGGTGGCCATGCTGTATTGGCACAGCAGTGGCATGGGTGGGCAGGTGGTGGCCATGCTGTTCATATGGCAGTGGTGCTGGTGGACAGGCATGTTGCTGTGCTGTGCTGGTATGTGGCATGGGATCACAAGCAGGTGGCCCAGTGCATGCACCTTGTCTTCCAAATGGGTCAGCCAGGGCTGCAAGGGAAGGCAGCAGGCACAACACACCATTGAACAGCTCACACAGTGGCTCAATGAGCTTGAGCTTCATGTTCACCACCAGCCCACCAACATTGTGGTGTGTCTTGATGTCAGTGCTCATGGCAGACACACTGGTCACCAATGGCCTCATGCATGAGCTTGGCTGCAACAGTGCTGATGACACAGCCCATGGGCCTGCAGATATCACAGATGTGCACAATCACCACATGGCCTCCAGGCTGATGCAGAACTTTTCCACAAGCATTGGTGTTGAGAATATCACAGGGTCATGCACATGTGGTGTATGCAAACCATCCATGGCATTGTGTGACAGCTTGTGTGGTGGCACCCACCTGTCAGGGAACTTTTTGTGCAATGCAGCATGGTGTGCACTCCATGTGCTGGGGGTCAGCAGACACTGGGGGGCTTGGTTGTCAGATTGGGTCATACAATCCTGGGAGGTGGGGCACTCATCTTCCTTGAGTGGGTGTTCATCCTCAGTGAGTGGGCATGGGGCAGGGTACCCTGCTGTCTGCCAGTCTCAGTGGGGGAGAATGTAGTAGTGACATTGCAGGTGCATGAGTGGGCACAATAAGACATATATACCAATGGCCTACATCATCTTGAGTGGATGTGGGCAGGGCAGGCAGGCAAGTTGTCACACTGTGCTGGTACAGCAGTGGTGTGGCCAAGGAGGCCATGGCTGTGCTGTATTGGCACAGAAGTGGTGTGGGTGGGCAGGTGGTGGCTGTGCACTGGTCATACAGTGGCAGTGTGGGTGGGGTGGTAGTGCTAAGAGCAGCCTATTGGATGGTCTTAGGGAAGGTCTGATATGATAATACCCCTGGTAACAAGGTAGTGGATACATGCTTGATAAATGTAGTAACCATTCCTGATGACAATGAAGAGAGGGATCAACAAGATAGTGATGAGGATGATACCACTGATGACTAAATGAAGATCCAGGATGATGAGGTTTAAGATGTCTTAGTGATGCTTTAGAGTGACTTTAGAGATCTTAGACTTAGTTCTTTAGAGTGAAGCAAGTTTGTAGCAAGCTTAGATCAAGTGCAGTATAGGAGAATCCCTAGATTGTGAAGTTGACAAGACTGGGGTTTAAGACTGCCAGTCTTTCAACTACTTATACTAATCCAGAGTGCCAAGTATAGTAAAGTTCATTGATCAACAATGAATGTGCAGTAGTGTGCAGTAGGTCATGTCTGTTGTGTAAGTAATGTGACTTAGCCACAAGCACAAAATGAACAAGATGTAAACAAAGATAAATAAGAGTGAGAAAGGGGAGTCCTTGCTAATTGTATAATGATAGTCCTTAGCAAGTAAATGTTATAATAAATAAATAAAGATATAGAGACAAAGATAAGTCTAATATAGTACCTGGAGCTAAGCTCACACTTAAGTATGTAAATACTTAAGTACTATAAAAGAGAAAAAGAAATATGAGTCCTTACTAAGTAAAGTGGAGCTAAGCTCACACTTGTAGTAATAATACTACACTTTACTAGTAAGTAAGATAAAGAAAGAAAATAAAGAAAAAGAGAAAAAGAAAACCATTATGAGGTGCCAAAGCAAGTGCCTCATGACAATGGCCTCATGCCATGCTGCAGCCACCATAGTGTCAGCTATGCATTGTGTGAGGCAGAGGGGGGATGCACTGAGCAAGTTGAACAGGCTGCTCTTGCCTACATTTGGTGGGCCAAAGATGGCAAGGCACATGCTGGAGCACAGGATCTCACTGTGCCAGTTGTCTGTGAGGATGGTCTAGGCTTTGTTGTGGGGGGCCAGCACCCTCCATGCCTGTACACTGACATCAGTGTAGCACATGGGCCATGCACCATTGATACAGCAGTGATGTAGGTGCATGGGTGTCAGTAAGCAGAAAGGAGTGCAAGAAAAAAGCATGCACCATGTCTTCCTGAGGGCAGCACCTTGAGCAGCATGCCAAGCACATCTGGCCACTACAGCATGTGCAAGGAGGTGGTGGCCACACTGTTCATACAGCAGCAGTGTGGGCAGGTGGACAGCCACATGCTGTTGACACAGCAGTGACATGGGTGTACAGGTTGGCACAGAAGGGAAGGTACGTACCAATAGCCTGCATGGATGCAGGCAGTGAGCCAGAAACCTGCCATGCTGTGCTGGTATGGTGGTGGCCACCCACTGTTAGTACAATGGGGGTCTGGGAAGGGTGGTAGTGGCCACACACCATTCATACAGTGGTGGCACTGGTGGTAGGGGACTGTATGCAGGTGGGCACAGGGGAGGTGACATACTGATTGCCTGCATCATCTTGAGTGGACACAGGTGGGGCAGGTGGGCAAGTTGCCACACTGTGTTGGTACAGTGGTAGCATGAGTGAGCAGGTGTCAGTAAGCAGTAAGGAGTGCAAGAAAAAGAATGCACCCAAACATCTTCCCTGGGGGCAGCACCTTGAGTGGTGTGCTGAGCATGTCCACTGTCATGGTGCACAGGGTGTTACCTGCACTGCCTGCACACACCAGCTTCAATGTGCTCTATGTGCCATGGTTTGAGCTGCCCCACAACACTGCCACTGCCACCACCACCAGGACATGCATGGCCAGGGGTGCTGCAGGCCCACATGGCTTCATGCACTGTGCAGTTGCTGGTCAGTACCTCAGCTGTGCAGTGCCTGTTGGGCACACCATGGTGGGGGTGTGGTACTGGGCTGTGTGTGGTGTGCTGTTCAGATGGCAGCCATGCAGGCAGGTAGGGGACCATGTGCTGTTTCAGTATAGTCTGTGGGGGGAGTAAATGAGTCAGCTCCTGCTTTTTATTATAATAAAAAAGATAGCCAGTCAGCCTATGCAGCACATGGTGGTGGTGGGCAGCCAACACATGCAGTATAGGTGCCATGGCCATGGTGAGCAGCCAGCACATGCAGTGCAAGTGGTTGTAAAAAGTCAGGCACACACAATGCTGGCACACTGTGCCACACTCATGCCATGCTGCCATGCACACAATTGTAGTGGAGTCAGGTAAGTGAGAAAAACCATGTGGAATTTTTAACTAACAACCATGCTCCAATTCTTAAATAGATAAGAAGAGTACAACACTCCATAAGACAATGAGAACTCTTGTGTTCTCCTCTTGCACATGGCCTGTGTTCATCATGAGGGAGGAGCTAGAGAGAAAGAGGACACCAGAAGATGAGGGCACAGAAGAATACTCAGCTACAAAGTAGAGAGCTAAAGATGAGTGACTCTACCTAGAGAGAAAGAGGATGCCAGACAATGAGGGTGCAGAAGAATACTGGAGCAACAAGTAGGTAGGTCAGAAGAAGAATGAAAAGAGTAGAGCCAGAGACTACCCACCTCAGCTACAAAGTGGAGAGCTGAGGGGAAACAATGAAGGGGTAAAAGAAGATATAGTAAGATAGAGTTGAAGTTAGAAAGGAGCTACAATGTTAAAGACAAAGATGTAGCCAGAAGAAGAAAGGAAGAAAAGATAAGATGTAGATAAGAAGATGTAGATGTGGAGATAAGATATGATGAGATGAGATAGAAGATAAGATGAAGGAAGAGATAGAGAAGGGTCAGTGTCATACAACACAATAAATATCCAACAGCAAGTAGGGTGCCACAATGTGGTGAGAGTGCATCAGACAGGTATGGAGATATCTGAGGAGTAGGAGTGTAGAAGGTCATCTTAGGTAGAATCCATGAATGAAGCTCAAGTGGAGAGTTAGTAAGTAAAGTGTCAGGCTGCCTTTATTCTCTCTATTTTTTTCTCTATATTTTTCCTATGTTTCTTATGTCTCTATTGCTATGGATTTCACAATCACTCCTGATCTATCAAAGTGATTCCCACAGTCATGCATTCCTTTTGTCCATCTTTATCAGCCAATGATGTGTATATATGATCCCAGATCAGCCCAATTATGAAGTAGTTATGACTCATTTCTCACAATTACTGTGGATGATCACTCAGCTTTCTCACACCTGCTGCAGAGCATCATTAATTCTTCTCACACTTACTGTGGACATCAGTCTTCCTCTTTCTGATTGGTACTTATTGTTAACTCTACTGTGCAGCATCTGCTAGTTCATATGCCTGCCCTAGAGTACTGTACTATATATACTATACAACTCCTAGTGATATTCCCCAGTTCTGATCATCTGGGATATCTGCTAGCATGATCATCCTATTTGTTTGTTTAATCTTCTTCTTCAGTTGTTTGGTCTTGACACTAGTGTCAGCCTCACATAAAGTACAAGGACTACCTGATGTGTGAGGGATGCACATTGTATCAGCATAGTAAGTGGGGCCCAGATGTGAAGAAGGAGTAAGTCCAAGAGAATGGAGGTGGTAGTGGTGAGGTAATGTCATAATGTGTATGTAATTGGTATGTGTGTGGAAGGCCAAATGAAAGGTATGTGTACATTTCAATAAGGTATGCAGATAGTAAGGGAGAGAATGACTGCATGAAGAGAACATATGTTAGATAAAGAGAAGAGTGTTATGAGGCACTTGCTTAGGCACCTCAAAACAGGTTTATTTTTGTTTTCTTTCCTTTTCTTTTTTTATCTTACTTACTATAAGTGGAGTACTAACTACAGCTGTGAGCTTGGCTCCAACTTATAGTAAGGAGTCTATCTCTTTCCTTTACAGTACTACAGTATTTACATACTGCACTGTGAGTTTTACTCCAAGTACTATAAAGTGTCTTTATCCTTTCTTTTATTTATTATAACATCTACTTGCTAAGGACTATCACTATACAATTAGCAGGGACTCATCCTATCTTGTCTCTATTTACCTTTGTTTATCTCTCATTCATTTTGTGCTTGTGGCTACATTTACTTTAGCTTGTTGATGCTTAGATTATCAGCATGGCAGTCATACCTGAGGCTGGTCACTCCATTCAAGGAGGATGAGGGAGAGGTGTGAGCACATGGGGCAAAAGCCCAGAAAGAGAGTGTTACAACCCATGTGTTGCACAGAAGTAAGTAAGAGTGAGTGTAGATGCAAGCAATGGGAGGGAGTGATGTAAGTAGACTGATTGAAGATCAGTGTCCCTAATTGTGTACTTATATATGTAAAGATGTGGTGCACAGACCATGCTTAGGTAAATAATGTGAAAATCTGGGAAGGGCAGTAGACAACAACAAGATCATGCAATGGGATGAGTAGGCAATAAGCCCAGAG
>QLPN01006579.1:0-21318 GCA_003314395.1 Albatrellus ellisii
GTTGCCTAGCATATATGTGACGTTCTTTGATACCCGATTCAATAGTGGCAGCATATATATCTCAGTAGTGTTCACAAGACTTAGGCGGCTGGTAGTAAACAATTAAAGCCTTGATTAGCAGGCTCCTAGGCACGATGCAAAGGTCTTTGGAATGGTCAAATAGCAGCCCTATCATCAACTCTGATCACCCATCTGTTATCTCGATTACAAGATACTCTTGGTCCTCATTCCCCAGACGCATATATTTTGATAGCTGCTCACACATATCCCCTACGCCAGTGCACCTAGCATCATGAGTTCCAAACCACCCTATGTCGATCTTACCCTCATCATAGACATGTATGAAAAGCTCAGGAAGAAAGCGCGCAAAGACCTGGGCATCGTAAGTAGACTTGACATCACGCAGGTAATCCTTCCTGCTAAAGCCCTCGCCCCGACCAGACCATTGCGGCCAAGGACATACCCAGGATCGAAGATGTACAGAATGTATTACCCATCGTACTGTCGAAGCAGTTCCGCGCCGCCTACGGCTTCGCCTATGATGGCTTTGAGACGCAGCCCAATGATATCGTCAAAGGCGGTGAAGTTGGCAGTGCGGAAGCGTTCATGGTGATAGTAGATATAAGATTCATGGTGCTTGAGGAATATGCCGCGGCCATGCAGGAGTCCGTCCCGATTGCTCGAGCGTTTGCAAACATGTCGCTGATTGATTACGCTCTACCATTTAACAGACTATGCAAAGCACCGGATTGGTTGTTCAGTAAGTCACTCCTGTACACAGACATGACGTTGCTTACCATGCTCCCGCCCACCGCCATGCAGAGGCCTTCCGAGACAAAATATCGCAAGTCAAGAACCCGTTTGGTGGGGAGTCGCTCTGCTGGTATGGAGACAAGTACAGTGACACGTTTGATCGAGAGGGATGTACTTGCGTGGGCGAGGTCACACAGATTCGTGTCCGGGGCTGTTGGCTCGGGTTTAACAGTGCTGTCAGGCGAGGCGATGGGGACGCAGTGGTCGGCTTCATAGGGGTAAGTCCCAGTTGTCCATGAAACGTGAATAATTTGATAACTAGCGCTTCCATGGCACTACCGCAGGTCTGGTACCCTACAAGAGTCCTATAGATTGGCCTGCATGAGGCAGGTGTCAACAAGAGTGAGAAGCCTAGGAGTGCTGGAGAATCAGCCGGATGACGCCGTTCTCGAGTTTTGAAATCAAAATTTGTATATTACTGATGACGGATATAAGGATGCTAGATGCTATGTCTGCCTCTGAGAGGAGCGTGCAATGCCTGGCCGAGATACATCACAAAGACTTCGAGTGCGGAACGATGTCCGTTACCAAGGCATCTAGTACTACATACATGTAACTTGCAAGTTAACTTACAATAGCAACTGGTCTCTTCTACATACGTACGTAGTATATGTTGGAATTGGCGCACGGACGACTCACTACTTCCATTTTAGGCAACTCTGCAGAAGCCGACGCGCACGCAAACTTTCATCTTTGAGCCTTCAATGAAAACATATGATTACAGACATTTTTCGATCACCCCGCTACTAAGCCACAGGCAGCTTATTTAGTTTACTTGCGATAGCCCGCTTTTTCTTCTTCTTCTTCTCCCTCAGTCATCGTGTTGCTTCTGAGACCGAGTGTTCATTGTCTTAGGACGCTTTTCGGCGTTTTTGTGCGGAATACCTGTATAACCTTCTGTTGGAATTGCAAACTGACACATGCACGACTTACTACTTCCTTTTTAGGCAACTCGGCAGAAGCCGACGCGCACGCAAACTTTCGTCTCCTCTCCACAGAAAACATATGATAAGTACTTTTTCGATCACTCCGCTACTATACAGTTCCAAGCCACAGGCAGTTTATCTAGCCTGTTTACGATAGCTCGCCTTTTTCTTTCGTCAGTCCTTGTGTTGTTTTCGAGACTGAGTGTCTTTTGCCCTTGTTGTTAGGATGTCTTTTTGATGTTTCTTGTGCAGAAGAACACCTGTTTTATATAACCTTTGTTATTGCAAAACATTTTACTCCAAGAGCATAAGTATGCTTAACAAAGCTTATGAAGAAGACTATGCTTCACTAACCAAAATACAAATCATGCATCTCCAGGTATATACCAGGTAGGGTGTGTTCTATGAAGTTCTATGAAGATAAGCAATTGTGAAGGGTTACTTGATTCGGATTATCATATGATCTGTACAAAGGAAATTCTAGTTTTCTCTTCCGTGCCGTAGCATTGGCAAACTGTGGCTTAAAGCAGCGAGTGAGAGACGGGAACAACTCAGAGTCTTAGAACATCCTATCATTTATTCCCTTGAGCCGTCTAGGCTATCCTCACGATCGGTTAGCCGTCTAGATGACATGCTTGTGAGTTCTACCAAGCGGGCTGGAGGTAAATGCGAATTGAGAGCTGTGGCTGAGCGACGACTACGGAATAAAGTGGTTTGCCTATGTTTGGTGTGTGGCATTGGAAATACATTGTCTTTTACATCTCTCTCACAAGGCACACAAGCGGCGGACAATCAAGCCTTAGTATTAGCCGCAGGTATAGAACCTTCCTTTTGCGCTTTTTCGCAGCCATCTTGCGTTACTACCGGGCATGATCTCTGCAATCCCTTCTGAGCCAAAAGGTATATATATATACCCTCGTTCCATATCTTCATTGCCTTACTTCCGCTCACCCTTAAACCCTAGATATACCTTCCTTATCGCTCTCTGTTGAATCTCTTCATTCATCCTCGCCGTTTCCATCTCCATCATCTTCTTTTGTTCCACCTCCCGTCCCAGGCGCACACGAGTTCGCAGTTAAACTCCCACCGCGCAAAAAGAGTCTGAAAGACGTTTCTTCAGCACCTGCATCGTCACCCGCTGAGCATTCTCTCGCAGTAGCATCAATTGTTGCATTACCGGAGATGGTCTCCAGCAATTCTAAGAACGGCGCCTCCCTCGACTCCCCAACTTCTATAATCAACATGGCCACCCTAGCGTCTTCCCATTCGCCACCCGTAACTCCCACACCCACTACGTCCTCCTTCAACTCGCTGCCGATCGAGCATGCTTCATTCGATCCGTTGAAGGACATACGCGACCCGCTCATCTCGTCTCGCCCCGCTCCTCCATCACCCGCCGCCTCCCGTCGTACATCGCGAATCTCCATGCGCTCGCATCCTCCCTCAACTCGCTCATCAGCATATGTCCCATCTACTGCTGACAGCCCCTCCGTGCAAACGTCCGCGCCGAGGGTGGCCCTCGTCAAAGTCCGTGATTTCGCGTTTCCGCTCGATGACGCGCGCCACTCGGGACACGGACCGGATGCACCACGCGCCGTGCGCCGTCTCCACCGTCCCATGTCGACGTGGTCCACTGCGTCGACCTCATCCGAGCTCGACGCCGCGGACGATGAGGGCGCGTACCCGAACGACTGGGGTGGATTTCGCTGGGGCGGGCTTAGCTGGTTCGGCGGCATGGGTGAGAGCAGTGCCGGTGCAGGACCGAGCGCAGGAGATTTCACACGCAATTTCGACGTTGCGTCGCCGCTGAGCGAGCGTGGTGACTCGTACGAGGACTTCCGGTCCGGTGACGGCGGTGACGATAGCAGCGAGGATTATGGTGTTGACGATGCGGATGGAACCGTGGAGGATATGCCGCTGCCTCCCGGTATGTATCGCGCGTTGTATGCGTTTGAGCCGGAGGGCACTGCGGAGATGGGGCTTGAGGAGGATCAGCTAGTGCATGTCATCGGCCGTGGCGGTGGCATCGGCTGGGCCATCGCAGAGAGAGAGGATGGAGGACATGCGTTGGTGCCGGAGGGATATCTAGAGTTTGTCAAGCTTGACGAGAGACCGGATACGAACATGAAAAGGAATTAACATGCAAGTATGTAGCAGTAGAGCGGTGGGTGGCTGCAGATTTGCTACCGGGTGTAGCCTCTGGATGCAAACCAGATCGGACTGGTGCACTGTTTTGATCGTGTTATCTTCTCTTACCCAACTCCCTACTCCCGTTACCCCTCAATACCTTATTTGCCTGCTGTCTATCATCTGTCAGTGTATCCGTTATATGAGCTTGCCACCCATTTGGCTTTATATCCTATTGTCGTACAGGGTCACATCGTATTGTTGTCCAACGCTGTACAAGGTCTTTGTGGCAGGATTCATGTAACAGTAATTGTCATGCAGCGAATCCAGAATATTGACGCCGATATCTAATTGGATAGGATGGTGTTCGGGGTCCGTGTGGAAATCCACTCGTTCCTGGAACTCACAACAAGGCCGTTGAAGCCGGTGTCTGCAATACGGGTTCTCTCCAGATGAATTCACAGTTAGAACCCGCTACCAATCGTGATGTGGTTGTTGCACATAACCCATTCTAGTGTCTGCAGCGAAATATACGGTCAGACTGAGTGCGCAGCAAAGTCTTTTCAGCGTGCCGGGAATTGCCGTATTCACAGAATCGACGAGCAAGGCGTTGAGACGGTCGCTATTTGGAGCTATCTTTCTTTCGAACTTCCACCATGGTCTGCCCTCGAGGGGACAGTCTTGGGCCCACAACCTCTCAGCCCATTTTTCCCAAAAATTTCTCTGATTCTATGACAACATGGCAACACTTTTCGACATACCAGAGCGGTGTCTGTTCTACGTTTCTATTTTGTTCACTTGACGAGGGAAAAATGGAGGGAAGTTTGCATGTCGATTGCGTTGTAGGGGAAAGGTGAATGCGCACGGTCGGTTAAGGGACTCGTGGCGTGTGACGTGTCACACCAGCCACCTGTACAGAAATAGTGATTTTTCTTCTCCTCTTCCATGTCTCGATGGTTCTCATTCCACTTGGGTCTTCAACCGTAGGAGGTATGCGTCTTCCGTATGTTTTTTTTGAGTGGGACGGTGGTTACCAAGTTGACGATGTCCTTTATTCTGTATTTCGTCGGTGCTTGAATTGACGTGACGTGACGTGTTGGCTGTGATGGAAGCGTCACGACACGAACTGCCTCATACTTACTCTTTCTCATCGTGCTTGTCGTCGTTGTCGTCGTCGAGCAGCGCAAGCCTTCTTTTCTATCATTCCTCTTGGGCGTAGCGCTTGTCTAAGGGCAGCTGAGCTGCGCTTTATCCTTCCTGCTGTCTTATTCCATGTCCTATTCTGAGCAGCCTCCCCAGCAGAACCATCGGAGCAGTATAGACCAGTTGCTCAATCCTACGAGCACTAGCCCAAACAACGACCATTCCCTCAAGATCAAAATTCCTGGAATGCCTTCTCTGCGGAGATCTACACGCAACCGGACGGGCTCTATCCACAGCCAAGCATCGGGTTCTGTGTACAACGAAAGTAATGACGACTCGATGGACGTCGACGGCCCGCACGACGCGGATGCCGAAGGCGAGGACGACCCACAAGCAGATGACGTTATCGTCGAATACCAGACCACTCGCTCTGGGAGAAAGGTCCAGAGGAAGTCGTATAAGGAGTCGGAGAGTGAGAACGATTTTATTCCGGACCATGTCATCGTCCAGGACGACCTCCCTAACGGTAGCGGCGTAGACAAAGGCATGGAAGATGACGATGCAGATGATATACCGCGCCGTCGGACGCGTTCATCTGTCAAGATCCCTCCCGCCAACATTATCTTGAGTAGCGACGAAGGCGAGGGCGGCGCGGTCGGCAGGCGGTACGCTACACGTAGCCAAAGCAAGAAGCCCGACGCACCCGCAAGCAATGGAAGTCGTTCCAGTAGACGCCGCCCCCCTCCACGACAGTTGCAAAATGGCAGCACCCGCCATTTGACACCACGGACGACGCGGGCGGGTATGCGCACGCGTCGCAGTGTGCGGGAGGAGGTTGACGCTGATGGATACATCGACGATCCGAACGGCTCATCGGGCTCTGCTGAAGGGTCATTCGAGGACGTACCCAGGACATCGTCTGATGTCGAGTTGATGCCTGAACCGGAGCCAGAAGTGGACGCTGATATGGATGACGAGGTCGAGATAGGGCCGGAGAACGATGGCCGGCCATATGCGCTGCGACAGCGGGCAAAGATCAATTACGCGATTCCCCCACCATTGGAAGATGTACGTCCACCCCCAAAGGCGCAGTCTGGCGCACGCAACGGCGGCGGGCGCACCAACTGGAATAAGAGCGGGGCCAAGAAGGGTCCAGGGTGGAGTGCTACTGGGGCCGAGCTTGGACGGTATCTCGGGCTAGCGGGAGATGACTCGGTGAGTATTTGGTTCGAGTTTGAAGTTTTGCACTTGTGGCCTGTCTGACAGTATTCAGGACTCGGACGTGCCTAAGCGCACTCCTCGGAAAGGGTTTGGTGGTGCAGCGTTTACAGGGGGTGTTGCTGCTGGTAATCTGATGCCAAGTGATCTCGCTGCTACGGCTGGCACTCCATCGAACTTTGGCAAAGTTGGTGACGCAGGTACGTACCCCGCTCCATGTGTCACTCCCCGTCACGCCTTGTTTATCGTTATACAGCCTTAGCGGACGCTGACCCGCTCGGCGTTAATCGGAATGTTACGTTTGATGAGGTCGGCGGATTGGACGACCGTACGACTCTACGCTATTACTTTTCAGTTTGGGCTTGCACTGATCGTGCTTAGACATCAACTCGTTGAAGGAGATGACCCTTCTTCCTTTGTTATACCCCGAAGTATTCCAGAAATTTGGTCTAACACCGCCCCGTGGTGTGCTTTTCCATGGTCCACCCGGTACTGGAAAGACTTTGGTAGCTCGTGCGTTGGCGGCTAGCTGTCGCTCGAATGGCAAGGGCATCTGTGCGTCGAGTTATAACCTATGCCAGAATTGATGGGTTTCATCCTGAACACCGTCTTGTCGTTATTATAGCATTCTTCATGCGTAAGGGTGCGGATGTACTCTCGAAATGGGTCGGTGAAGCTGAGCGGCAATTGCGGCTCCTGTTCGAAGAGGCGCGGAATTGTCAACCTAGCATTATCTTCTTCGACGAGATTGACGGTCTCGCGCCTGTGCGGTCGTCTAAGCAGGACCAGATCCATGCCTCTATCGTTTCGACGTTGCTAGCATTGATGGATGGTATGGACGGGCGAGGGCAAGTGGTAGTGATCGGTGCGACGAATCGGCCAGACGCGGTGGATCCGGCACTGCGCAGGCCAGGAAGGTTTGATCGGGAATTCTACTTTCCGTTGCCAGGGTTGGAGGCACGACGGAAGATCTTGAGGATCATGACGAAGAATTGGGATGGCTGGGATGGTGAGGTAGGCGAACGGAATGTTGAGGGGCTAGCTAAGTTGACGAAGGGATATGGTGGTGCCGACCTGAGGGTAAAGGTGTCATTCGCTGCCTTCTATCGGACGTCGCGTCTGATTGATTCTAGGCTCTATGCACGGAGTCTGCTCTGAATGCTGTTCAGAGGCGCTATCCTCAAATCTACAAGTCGAACGATCGGTTGCTACTCAAGCCAGAAACTATCGGTGTGGAGCTCAGGGATTTCATGATCTCTGTCCAAAGTATGGCCTCCTTTTTTTTGACTCGAACATAGAGACAGTCTCATCTTTTGTGTACAGAGCTTGTGCCGTCGTCCGCGCGCTCATCCTCCTCAACTGCCTCACCACTGCCTGCGCAACTCTTGCCTCTGTTGTCTGAGACGCTAGATAAAGTCAAAGTTGCCATCGACAAGACGATGCCATCTGCCAAGAAACGGACGGCCCTGGAGGAGGCTGAATGGGAAGACGAGGGTCAGGACTGCGCACTAGAACGGGAACTCATGCTTCAGTGTAAGAGCGTCATGACCATAATGGATATGAGTTGACCAACTAATTGAACCGGACTCACAGCAATGGAGACGCTCCGCGTGTATCGTCCACGCATCGTCTTGCATGGGCCTGCGGGCATGGGCCAATCCTACGTCGGTACAGCCGCTCTTCATTACTTGGAAGGATACAACGTCCAAAATCTTGACCTTGGGACACTTCTGGGTGATTCGACAAGAGTGAGTTTTCGTCACCGTCGAGTCTGCGAATTTAAATGGACGAGTTTTCATTGCTCAGAGCGCTGAGGCTGCCATCGTTCAGCTCTTTGTTGAAGCCAAGAGACTGCAGCCCTCCGTGATTTACATACCATCCCTTACGGGATGGTGTGCTGCTCTTTCGGAAACTGCGCGAAGCACTGTTCGCGCAATGCTCAACACGTTGGCACCCACAGACCCGATCCTTCTGCTTGCGGTAGTGGACGGGCCTTTTCTATGCTTGCCGCGGGATGTTCGTGCCTGGTTTGGACACACGAAGGAGAACAGAATCGAGTTTAACCAGCCAGACGCGTCACAACGGCAAGCGTTCTTTGATAGCATTCTGAAGGATATTCGCCGACCGCCAAACGAGTTCCCCGACGGGGTTCAGCGCAAGAAGCGCGTCCTGGAAGTACTGCCAGTTGCTCCTCCACTAGAACCTCGTCAGCCTACTGTGGCTGAGCTTGCGCTGCAAGAGGAGAGCGACTTGCGGGTCGTTACGTTGCTTCGATACCGCCTCGGCCCCATCCTTACCGAGCTGAAGCGCAAATTCAAGCGATTTACGAAGCGAGCTGCTGTGAGTATTTATATCGTACTTGATTGGATTGTATAAAATTCTCATTTTTCTATCAGGAGGAGTACAATATCTGCGCGCTGCCGGAAGTGCCGTTGCCAGTTCTGCCTGCTGTAGAGACCGTGATAGCTGCGACCGATATTTCATCGGCTCCTAACGGTGTGGCGGAGGTTGTCAACCAACAGACGACAAATATCGTCAATGGCGTGATGGAAGCCGCTCCCGTTGAGCCGCTCCCTCCGCAAGAACCTCAACCGAGGTTGTTTGACATGGATTTGGAAAGAATGCACTTGGAGCTGCACCGGGACAAATATCTCGCTCCGCAGGACTTTTTGGATGATATCCAGAAGATGGTTCACAATGCAACAGTGCGAGTCTACGAGGATCCTGAACGGCTGCACCGGGCACATTCAATGTTGACGGCGGCGCAAGTGAGTATTCAGGATTTTGACCCACATTTCCGGATGGAGTGCGACCGGATGGCGGTACGAGAGCGCCAGCGGCGGCAAGAGCGAAAGAAGGAGAGGCAGAAGAACAAGGATGTTGAGGGTAATGGAGAGACTTACGCGCCTGGAACTCGGAGGAGTGCTCGACATAACGGGCAGGAGCCAGAGCTGGCGATTACGGACCCACTGAAGCTGGAGCGGAGTCTCAAGCGACAACGCTCACATGATACAAGCAATGAGTCGCACGTGTCAGGCGAGGAGAACGGGGAAGGGCGGAGCAATAAGCGGTCAAGGGTGAGTAGCGAGGATCATGACCCTATCAACCTACTCGTGTACACCACGCCGCAACAATGTTCGGGCGTTCGCTTTGCCAACGACACTCTTCCGCCCCCGCCGCCACACCCAGAGGAGCTTCTACCCAATGACGTTGTGGTAGAGGTTCATGGTCAAGATGAAGTGGTGGCGGGACCTGCGCATACGCCAATGCCTCCACCGCCCCCACATTCGCCCTCCCCTGCCGTGCCTCAGATGCCGATAATGGGCGGTGGCGGATTCAACCCCGCGCTATTAAACCCAGTGTCTCCATCAGATCGATTCCACCTGTCTGCTACATTTGTGACCACAAACTCCGAGCCACCGATTTCGCAGGAAGCAACATCTCAGCAATCGGCACCTGTCGTAAACGCTGCCCAGCAATTCATGAGCCAAAGTCCCCCCAACACACCTCCTCGACCTACGGCTGACGGGATTTTTCCGGACCCTACAAATGTGCAATCAGAACCGATGGAAGTCGAACGAGCCGCAACACCGCTACCTGATTTCGTGCTGGATGAGGGGACGTTGTGCGAGCTGCGGCGGATGATCCAGGACGAAACGGAAGGGCTGTCGGTGGAGCAACTAGAGCAGCTGCGGGCGATGTGTCTAGGATGTGTCTGGCGACACAGATCGGAGTGGGACCGAGGGGAGCTACTACAGAAGCTGCGGACAACAGTACGGGAGTTTGTGGAGGAGGTGCGGGCAGACGAGGATGGGGATGAGGACGATGGCATGGCGGTAGTCTCACCTTCCGCCTTGCGCGCTTGAGTGTTGGGCTGCAAGGGACTGCAATTTGTGTATCTTTCATACGATCGTTATTGTATCTCAGAGTACATCCATGCATGCGCATGCTGTAGTAATACTAATTGTTATTATTCATCAGTATTACAGTCTTGTTGCAGTCAGACTCGGAACGGTCGGTCGCTAACGTAAACATGATCTATCATCTTATCTGAGCAGTGATCTCAGGCCAGCAACCAGATTCCTTCCCTCTCTAAAGCGGCCTCCCCACTTGACTTCATTGAAGTCAGTAATAGAACTATCCCCAAGTTGAAAATTTCAAGATCAGCGATGTCAGACTCAGAGAATGGCGAGTCTGTCCTCTTCCTCCTTGACATATATGTGACGAGACATTCTCTCCAGTTCTGATCGGCGTGATTGGCGGAAGCGGCCTATACCACTTGGACAACTTGACCTTTGTGTAAGTGCACCTCACCATTTCCGAGACGCATCGCAGGTTCTAAGCAATGCTTCCAGCAAACATGCGAACCCAGAGACGGTAGATACACTCGGAACAATACAATACTGTAAATATGTTGATGCGATCATTGTCTTCGCAGCCGTGGGGATTCCCGTCCGCGCCCATCACAATCTGCGCCCTCCCGTCTGGCACGCGGGTCGCCTTCCTTGCCCGTCATGGCGCAGGACACACCATCACGCCGTCCAACGTGCCCTCCCGCGCCAACGTCGCGGCACTCAAGTCGCTCGGCGTGCGTGCGATCCTCGCGTTCTCGGCCGTGGGCTCGTTGCGCGAGGACATCGCGCCGGGAACATTTGTGCTGCCGTCGCAGATCATCGATCGTACCAAGGGCGTCCGCCCGTCGACGTTCTTCGATGGCAGCGTCGTCGCGCACGCGGCGTTTGGGGATCCATTTAGCAGGAGGCTCGTGCGCTGGCTCGAGGGCCCTGTGCGGCGCGCGCTGGATGCGGAGGGCCGTGGCGTGAAGTTGTTCACGGACAAGTGTATTGTGTGTATGGAGGGCCCGCAGTTCTCGACGCGGGCGGAGAGCATCATGTATAGACAGTGGGGCGGCGACCTGATCAACATGAGTGTGCTCCCGGAGGCGAAGCTTGCGCGGGAGGCGGAGATCAGGTGCGACCCTTCTTTCCGTGTCCCTGTGCAGCCTGTGTGATGCGGTGTGTCTATGCAGCTATGCCCTGGTTGCGACCGCAACCGACTACGACTCGTGGCGCCCGCAGGCGGAGGCCGTCACTACAACGGAAGTGTTCAAGATGTTGCGGGATAATGCTAGCACGTCGCGGCACGTCGCTGCGGAGATCTTGGAGGGGATGCATGCGGCGGCGGTGCAGGGCGACGTGCTGACGGAAGAGGTGGGATCGATGGAGTTTTCGATCATGCGACGATCTGAGCACCAGAGGGAGGAGGACCGGGAGAAGCTGCGATATATCCTGCCGCAGTACTTTTCTAATCAGAGCGAGGATACGTAGAGCTCACTAGAAACTGGAGACCGATTACGATCACTACAATTCGTCGTTACAAAGTGCCGTTGCTTAGAACGACTGTCGAAAATACTTATTCAGTCTTTCTCTTCTCACACGTGCAAAAACATGAGATTCATGAACGTAAGTTCGATGGACGATAAAGGACAGATCGTGCTGATGTGACAATTATCAGATAGCAATATGGCGACAGAAATCTCAAAGGCCGATAATTGTGTATAGATGAGTGAGATATGAATGAGTTGATGCAGAAGGAAAAGCCAATCTACAAACACTAGGTACCTGCAAACCGGTGAGAACAGACAAGTATGCGTTATACGAAGTGACCCATCGTGAAGGAGTATTGTATAGCATGGTACAACGACCCAAAAAGTGCATCTACGAACCAGAATCGGCGCATTCAAACCCTCTCTTCAGCTTCAGCACCACGAGCCGACGAGAATCTGTCACCAGCATGACAGTATCCCGCGATATAGCCCAATTAACCGAATTTGTGCTGTACATTTGCTCTGGAGGTCTGTATGCTGGTGGGAGCCAGCACACTCGCCGTTCGCCTCTCCCTCTGACCTGCCAGATCCAACCGTCCTCTTGCAACCTCAACACTGTCTCCGAAGGCACCAGATCATCCGCGGCGCATGGGGGGCGGTGCTGGGGGGGTATGGAGACGAGGCCATAGTCCGTGACGATAGATCTGTGGCCATCAAAGAAGGAGCAGAATGTCGTGCGACGCGAAGTATCATATTCGAAGAGCAGGCGGACCTGCTTGGTCGATCTTGCTGATGCCACATCCCAGACATACACAACACCGGCCCAATCGCTTGTCAGCAGCTGTGTCCCATCCGCAGCCCAGGTGAGGTTGTTTAAGCCAGAAATTGTGGGATATTGATATTTCTGTACAATGACTTGTTCACCCGAGATAGCGTCCAGCAGGCCAAAATTATACTCTGCTAGCCACGCGACTAGGTCGTTCTGTGGAGAATACGTTACACGACTGGTATATGACGAGGATTGCGATTTCCAAACTCGGGCGCAGCTACCCAGGTCCCAGAGCTCGACATAGTTACTGTTATCCAAAGTTACGACCTGTTTGCTGTCGGAACGAAATGAGACGTAACGTATCCCCCGAAGATTGTTTGTCCCTTGATTAGCACTGCGTTCGAATTTGGCATATACATGACCGGTTTGCAAATCGAGGATGCGAACGTTTGCATCCATCGTGTTGTATAGCACGAGAAACTTATCGTCCGGGGACATCAACATGAATGGAGATTCGTCGCGCAGCATGGACACTAGCTTGTTCGAGTCCACCGTCCGGACTTCAACGGTCCCGTCAGAGGAGCTCGTGGCGAAGATGGTGCCGAGTGGGGAAAGGGCGAGGCAGGTGGTGAGTGGGTGATTGCGCGGTGACTTGGTAGCATTCAAATCCCATAAACGTATGATCGCATCTTGAGATACTGACGCCAGAAGGGATCCAATAGGGGAAAACTGGGCTGCCGTATATGCGTCCACATATCCTTTGAACTGACGAATTTGTTCCCAAGTCCGAGTATCCCATACCCCACAGATGGGCTTAAAGTGATCGTATTTGTAGCCGACAGCCAGGTGTGCCGAGTCTGGCGAGAAAGACAGCAGATCCCCAGACCAGGGTACAGAATACATGAGGGTCCTTTGCTTCGTCCATGTCCCTGCATCCCAAATACTGAGATCTCCTGAGTTGGACCAAGCCACCGCAAGCATCTTGTCCGGTGCCATGGAAAAGGCTCTGAACTTTCCTGGATGGTTATGTTGCTCAATGCAAGAGCCTAATTCTAGGTCGAAGACTCTGGTCCCATACTTCGATGCGACCAGCAGCTGATTTGGGTTAATCAATGCCAGTGACATCGCCGATCCTCGGGTTTTAAACACCTTTACGGACCTGTGAGTGGCGTCCATCGACCAGACATGGACCAGCCCTGCCTTGTCCCCTGACACTATACGTAGACCATCCGCAAAGAATGCGACGCACAGAACTGGTGCCAAGTGTCCGGTATAGATGCCAACTTCCAAACCAGTTGCCGCGTCCCAGATTCTAACGGTTCTATCATACGAAGCTGAGGCAATGTGCTTGCCACAAGGCGAGTACACGACCGAGGAAACGGCGCTACTGTGGCCCGTCATGATCTGCAGAAGAGCTCCGGTTGAAACGTTCCACAGCCGGACAGTCCGTTCGAATGAGCCAGACGCCAGTCGTTCCCCATCTGGGGAGAAGTTACATGTATGGTTGTATCCCTCCAGCACGCGAACACATGGACTCCATGTGCGCTCTCGTCCTTCCTTGACGTCGATGCCAGATTGTGATATTGATTCATATACCTGTGACAGTCGAGATTCGACAGGCAGAAACGGGATGACATGGTGATGAAGCTGTAAACATGCCGCACTGATGGTGGGGTGGAATTCTTGCGTCATTCTCGCGCAGTCGCTGAGAAGGTCGAGAATCTCAGTCTGCGGAGGCGTCACATTCTGTTTCCAACACACATCATTTATTAATTGATCCTGCAGAGAAATCATGATGACGAACCTTGACTATCCTGTGTGCGGACAGCAGCGCAGCTATTGCATCATTCAATTCGCCTAACAAGCTCATGACCTCCAGCCAATTCAGCAGCTGATTCGAGCAGAAGACGAGGAGTAGATCCAACGTCGTTTCGTGAATACTACCGCTGGATAGGTGAGATGCCCAATGACGACATGCATACCGCATGTGGGCAGGAATAAATGTCGCAATTCTGATCGGTAGATCGGCGACGTCTTGATTATGAACCGACGGGTCGCCAATCTCACACATATCTGGCGAAAGTGTCTGCAGCACTCGCAAGCAGCACTCCGCGAGCGACGTATGCCGAAGCGCCGGGTCCACGAAGAAGCTAGCGTCGTTGCAACGAATGGGGTCAACAAGGAAATCACGAAATGACGGATGAATAAGTCGGATAGAACCACCTCTGGTGTCGGGAACGACGGCGATGGAGTGCAAGTGGTGAAGCGTCGGGCGCACAATGCTTTCTTCTAGGCCGAGCAAAAACCCCAGACTTTCAAGATCGAGCAGATCAAAGAGCAGAACGATTGTCCACAACACGGTCTGAAACATGATTCGCTGGTTCTCACTGACTTTGGGAAGTACTTCACGGAGCACCGTGAGGTACAGCAAATCAAGATGACGATGGGGAGAAGTCTCGGTCGACATGATGTATGGGGTGGACATCACGACCTCCAGCTGCTCTTTCGGCTTGCCAGTATTCCTGTCTCCAATAAAATTGGCCACCGTCGCTGCAAATATAAATAGTCCTCCTGATGACTTGACCAATCGAGTGATTTCTTCGCTGGACGGCCAGGACGTCAGTTGGGATGACAGTGCGATGCTCGAAAGCCTGTCTGCGAGATAGACATGGACATCCTTTTGCGAGCCATCCAATGGAATGCTATGAAGGACCAGCGCGTTCGTATCTTTCATGAGTCCACTGTCGCGAAACCCTTGTACGACATTCATCACTGGTCGGCTTGTGATCAAGAACTTGACAGGAAAAAGGCGGCTAGCGAATACGGAGAGAGCTAATAGGATCATCGACATCACGTTCTCTTCTTTGCACTCGTCAAGAGCGTCGATGACGACGATACATGGTGGGAGGACCTCCTCGAGCATGGCAGCATGTAAGGGATTTACGATCAGCTTTTCCAGTTGCATCGAGGGAAGCGCAAGTTGCACGTCAGGGTCCTTGTCCATCGCTTCGGATATGTGCTTCTGGAATGAGGGGTTGAACGACAACAGCTGATACGCTATCGTGGGGAATACCATGGAGATGTTACTGCACTCGGCGTCGTCCCTCGAACAGAAGAAGGATGCGCCGAGCTTGTGAGTTTCGTGGAAGTGACTGGCGACGGTCTGTGCAATGGTAGACTTGCCCGTTCCTGCTACTCCGTCCAGCCAGAATATCCGACCTTGTGCATTCCCTTCCGTCGGCAATGTCTCGGCGGTCTCGGGGATCGCTCCATCGAACCAGCGATATATCGTATCGAGGATCTCCGTCCTAGTGTTTTGCGTGCATGGTATTCGATTGTTGTCATAATCGAATTGCGCAGCGCGCGCATAGCGTGGCATCGAGTCACCTTGTCTACGCTTCAGTCAATCTTGTATCGACATGGGAACGGATCACCTACGACGACTAGCCATCTATGGGGGTTGTCAGATTTTTTCTTTTTCTTTTTTGACAATATACGAAAGAGATGTGTCCACGTTAGAGCAGGTTGCGGACGCGCTGACTGTTAGGATTAGCACACGGCGACGCGGCAGATCCTAGAAAGTTCAGAGATTAGGGAGTCGACACTAGACAACCCTCAGAGATACGCGCGAAGAGATACAAGAGAACAAGCGTAAGGAAACGTACTGTGAGATAGGAGGTCTTTATAATGGCTAAGATTAGCCTGGGCCGTGTTGAGACGAGCGCGCGCGAATATCAGTCACAACGAGTCAGAGAGAAGGTGTGGGAGTCATAGGAAGGAGGAAAAGCAACCGAGATCGTAACACTGACCAATGTTGTCCCATGACTACGAATCCGTGGTCGCGAAATTTGCGTAGGTCGGTTTCGCTCGTAACTTTCAACGCCAGCCCTAAGACGTTTTCTTCAGAAAACAAAGCCGCGCAACATCGCGATTAATGCTGGTTTGATCGCTCAAGTATCTATGTGGTCGGCCTGCCCTCTGTGAACTTCTGTTCTTCGTGAGCAAGTCCGGGTTATTCGGTCTTTGAGTTTGCTTCCGTTCCACCCGAGCATCTTTCACATCAGGTGAGTAGTATAACTCTTTCTCTCATGTTCATTGCACTGCGTGCGTCTGTAGTTCTTTTATTCATTTAATCTCCCTCCCACCTCTTCCTTCTGTCTTCATGTATTGTCCCAGGCTCGAGGGTTGAGCTCGTTTGTGGAAAAAATACACGCATTCCGGGCTGCTGTTCCTTGGCGCTTGTGCACGGGTGACTGTCCCGCTTGTCCAATTCCGATGCCATAAGCGATTAGCACAGCCAGTTTCACGCCCTGCCGTTCGCCTCACCGTTAAAGCCACCGACTGTCACATGTTTCTAGGAATGCTCCTAGGTCAGGAGCCCCGTTCCAAAGAACATGTCGCATATGCAGATGTGGTCAAGAAAGGTAAGATGGCCTGTTGTCGTATCCCATATTCCGACAATGTTATCCTGTGAACTAGAGACGATGCCCATGCCATCAAGTGAGTAGCGACTGAAGTAACAAGTCAATCATGACCTGCAGAAGAGCTCCAGCTGAGCGCTCGATTTCATTGGAATGAAGATCATAGTGTTCTTGGAGCAAATAGCTTCATCACTATCGAAACATCTAAATTCAGCGATGTCAGACTCATCCTCTTCCTTCCTCGCATGTATGTGGTGGGATATTCCCCCCAGTTTAGATTTGCATGATTGTCCTTGACGTGTCTATTTGCTTGTGATTCCGACCACAACCAACTGTGACGCGCACAACGGGAGGCTGTCACTACAGCGGAAGTGTTCAAGACGCTACAGAACAACGCTAGCACGTCGCAGCAGGGCGACGAGTTGACAGCAGAGGTGGGATCGATGCCGTTTTCAGTCATGCTCACCAGAGGGAGGAAGACCGGGAGAGAACGAGACACATCCTGCCTGAGTACTTTTCTAATTAGAGCGAGGACATGTAGTTCACTGAGGAGACGATTGGAGTTCAGTATTACGATCAGTACACTTCACAAGCAATATCCACAGTCTACGCATTATGCCAGCCGGATCCCCGAAACGTGCACTGGCAAGGCGAACAAGCTATTGGTTATGAAACGCTGTTATACACGGCCGATCTAGAAGAAGGATAGTAAACGATCTACGAAGTGCATTTATGAACCAGAATATGCGTACTCAGACTAATTCTTTACTTGAAGTACCACGAGTCGACGAGAATTCGTGATTAGCATGACGCTATCCCGCGATATAGCGATATCCTTGTCGAACGTTGGCTCTACAGGTCTGTATGCCGGCGGGAGCCAGCCCACTCGCCATTCACCTTTCCCCCCTCCGACCCGCCAGATCCAACCGTCCTCTCGCAACCTCAACAATGTTTTTGAAGGCACCAGATCATCCGCAGCGCATGGGGGGCGGTATTGGGGGGGTATGTGGAAGAGGCCGTGGTCTGTAACAATGCACTTGTGGCCGTCGAAGAAGGCACAGAATGTTGTGCGACGTGAGGTATTACATTCAAAGAGCATATGGATCTGCTTGGTTGATCTTGCCAACGCTACGTCCCAGACGAGCACCATACCGTCCCCATAACTCGTCAGCAGCCGTGTCCCATCCGCAGACCAGGCGACGTTGGATAGGACTGACGTCGTGGGACAATCCTGCTGAATGACTTGTTCACCGGGGATAGCATCAAGCAGGCCAAAACCACGATATGTGAGCCACGCGACCAGGTTGTTCTGAGGAGAAAACACTACCCGACGGGTCCATGTCGAGGCTGGTGATTTCCAAACACGGGTGTGGCTGTCCAGATCCCAGAGCTCAATTTCGTCCCGTCCATCCAGAACTACGACCTGCCTGCTGTCGGAACGAAACGAGACGGATTCCACACCCCATCCGGCAGTGCGCTCGAGTCTGGCGTACAGCTGACCAGTTTGCAAGTCGGAGATGTGGACGTCTGGATCCGATGTTGCGTATAGCGCGAGGAACTTGTTATCTGTAGATATCACCATGGCCTGAGATGAACTATCGGAGGATTCACAACGCAGCATGAATGCCAGCTCGTTCGATTCCACCGTCCGGACTTCTACGGTCCCGTCAGAGGAGTTGGTGGCGAAGATGGTTTCAAGTGGGGACAGAGCAAGGCGGCAGGAGAAGGGGCCCTTGCGTGGTGGCTGAGCGACATTCAAATCCCACAAACGTATGGTCTTGTCGTTAGATGCAGATGCCAGAAGGGATCCAACAGGGGAAAACAGGACGGCAATGACTATGTCTGCATGTCCATGGAACCGATGGATTAGCCTCCATGTTCGAGCATCCCAGACATCACAAGAGGCACCAGAGGCAGTGGCCAGGTATACCGAGTCCGGCGAGAAGGACAGCAGCTCGTTAAAAAAGCATTTGCCGAACCTGATTGTCGCTTGCTCTGTCCACGTCTGTAGATCAAAAATCGTCGCATCTCCCTCCTCGAACCAAGACACCGCAAGCTTCTTGTCAGGTGCCAAGGCAAAGCCTCTGAGGATTCCTGGTTGGTCATGCTGCTCAATGCAGGAACCTGAAGCGAGGTCAAAGACTCGGATGGATATACTTGATGCGACCAAGAGGCGATCTTGGCTAATGAATGCCAAAGATCTCACTGGTCCAAGCGTTTCAAGCACTTTTATAACCCTGTGAGCGGCGTTCGTTGACCACACATGTATCTGCCCTTGA
Organism: Albatrellus ellisii; assembly: GCA_003314395.1. Taxonomy (NCBI): domain Eukaryota; kingdom Fungi; phylum Basidiomycota; class Agaricomycetes; order Russulales; family Albatrellaceae; genus Albatrellus; species Albatrellus ellisii. The sequence continues at coordinate 19,023 of QLPN01006579.1, forward strand.
TTATCCCCCGACGCTATACATAGACCGTCCGCAGAGAATACGATGGACCGAATTCGCGTCGAGTGTCCGGTATACTTGCTGATTTGAAAATTAGTTTTCGCATCCGAGATTCTGATAGTTTTATCATCCGGACATGATGCGATGCGCATGCCATCGGGGGAGTACGCGACTGAAAAAACACTACCGCTGTGGTCCGCCATGACCCACAGAGAAGCTCCTGTGGAAACGCTCCATAGCCGGACGGCCCGATCATCTGAACCAGATACCAGTCGTTGTCCATCTGGAGAAAAGGCGATTGAGTTACATCCAGCAGTGTGTCCCTCCAGCACGCGTACACATGGACTCCATGTGTACTCTCGTCCTTCCTTCACGTCGATGCCAGATTGTAATTCTGGTCCGTACACCTGTGACAGTCGAGACTCGACAGGCAGAAACGGGATGATAGAGTGGTGAAGCTGCAAACATGCCACACTGATGGCGGGGTAAAACTCTCGCACCAATCTCGCGCAGTCGCCTAGAAGGTCCAGAATCTCAGTCTGTGGAGGCACCACTTGCTATTTCCAACCAGTATTGATTAATTAATCCTGCAAAAGAATCGAGATGAAATGACTCACCTCCACCATATTGTATGCCGACTGCAGCGCAGTGATCACGCCGTTCAATTCGCCTAACAAGCTCATCACCTCCAGCCAATTTAGCAATTGGTTCGAGCAAAAGTCGAGGAGTAGATCCAAGATCGTGTCGTGAATATTACCGCTGGAAAGGTGAGACGCCCAATGGCGACATGCATATTGCATATGGGCAGGAATATGAGTAGCAATTCGATCCGATAGATTGACGACATCTTGATTAAGGATCAAAGGGTCTCCGATCTCACACATATCTGGCGAAAGTATCTGCAGCACCCGCAAGCAGCACTCCGCGAGCATCGTATGCTGGATCACCGGGTCGACGAAGAAGTTGGTGTCATTGCAACGGCTGGAGTCGACAAGGAAATCATGGAATGACGGATGGATCAGTCGGATAGGACCAGCTTCAGAGTCAGGGACGATAGCGACGGAGTGCAAGTGGTGAAGCGTAAAGCGCACGGTCCTCTCTTTCAGGCCAAGCAATGACTCCAGACTTTCAGGATTAAGCGGATCAAAGAGTAGAACGATCGTCCCTAACACGGTTCGAAGCCTGAGCCGTTGTTTCTCGCTAATTTTGGGGAACGCCTCATGAAGCACCGTGAGGTACAACGCATCGAGATGAAGATGGGGAGAAATGTCGGTCAACGGGATGTATGATGTGGACATCACGATCTCGAGCTGCTCTCTCGGGTCACTGGAATTCCGATCTTCGATGAAATTGGCCACCGTCGCTGCAAAGATAAAGAGTCCTCCTGATTGCTGAACCAATCGGGCTATTTCTTCGGTCGTCGGCCAGGATGTCAATCGAAACCATCGGGCGATACGCAAAAGCCTCTCCGTAAGGTAGACGCGAATGTCTTTCTGTGAAATATGCAATGGAATGCTATGCAGGACCAGCGTGCTGGTATCTTTCATCAGACCGCTGTCCCGAAACCCCTGCACGACGTTCATTACCGGTCGACTCGTGATCAAGAACTTGAGAGGCAAGAGGCGATCGGCGAACATAGCGAGAGCCAGCAGGATTGTCGACGTCGCATTCTTTTCTTTGCACTCGTCTAGGGCGTCAATAATGACGATACGCGATGGGATGGGCTCCTCAAGCATGGCAGCATGTAAGGGATTTACGATCAGCTTTTCCAGTTGCATTGAGACAAGCGCATATTGCACGTCAGGGTCCTTGTCCATCGCTTCAGATAAATGCTTCTGGAACGAGGGATTGAACAACGACAGTTGATACGCCATCGTGGGGAACACCGTGGAGATGTTACTGCACTCGGCGTCGTCCCTCGAACAGAAGAACGATGCGCCAAGCTCCCGAGTTTTATCGAAATGATTAGCGACGGTCTGAGCAATTGTGGACTTTCCCGTTCCTGCCACTCCATCCAGCCAGAATATCCGACCCTGTGGATTCCCTTCAGTCGGCAAAGCCTCGGTGGTTTCGAGAGCCTCTCCGTTGAACCAGCGATATATTGTATCGAGGGTCTCGGTCCTGGTGTCTTGCGCGCAGGACACTCGATTGCTCTGGTGATCATATCGAGCAGCACGTGCATAGTGCGGTGTACGGAATGTAAATGTCTTCCGTGCGAGTTCAAGGTGTAAGGTGGTTTGATAGACGTGTATGACCAGAGCAGCGGACTCTTAGGCTAGAACACGTAATAGAATGGATG
>QLPN01006582.1:6023-21939 GCA_003314395.1 Albatrellus ellisii
GAACCACCAGCTTTCCCCACCTCACCCCCCAGCGCCCCTGGTTTTTTGACGGGGGCATGCCAAACAGGTTTGTCCCAGCCTGGGACACCCTCCCCTTCCTGGCCTATGAGGAGTAAGTGGAGGGCGGGGGGCGATGGGTCAGGGGACCCCACCAAGCGTTGCAGGCGACGCATCGCATAGAAGAGGGGGTGATGTTACAAGGCACTTGCTTTGGCACCTCGTAGCACGTTTCTTTTTTTTCTTTCTTTTTTTCTTTATCTTACTTACTAGTAAAGTGTAGTATTATTACTACAAGTGTGAGCTTAGCTCCACTTTACTTAGTAAGGACTTTCTTTTATTCTCTATTATAGTACTTAAGTATTTACATACTTAAGTGTGAGCATAGCTCCAAGTACTATAAAAGACTTATCATTTCTTTATCTTCTTTATTTATTATAACATTTACTTGCTAAGGACTATTACTATACAATTAGCAAGGACCCTCCTTTTCTTGCTCTTATTTACCTTTGTTTATCTCATGTTCGTTTCACGCTTGTGGCTAAGCCACTTACATCACATGGACGTGTACTTACTGCGCTTTACTGCGCATTTTCGTTTACTTACTGCGCATTACTGCGTAACTTTACTATAGTTAGATTGCTAGTTTTGTATAAATAGTTGACAAACTGGCGGTCTTAAACCCCAGTCTTGTCAACTTCACAATCTAGGGATTTTCCTTATACTGCGCTTGATCTAAGCTCATTAACAACCTCGCTTCATTCTCTAAAGAACAAAGTCTAAGAACTCTAAACCACTAAACGTCGTTAAGACATCTTACACTCATCACTCTGGATCCTCGTATCATTATTGGTGGAATTATCTTCATCACTATCTCGTTGATCCCCTTCTTCATCGTCATCAGGAATCTCTATTACATTCATCAAGCTCATACCCAAACCTTGGTTACCAGGAGTAACATTATAGACCTTCCCTAAGACCGTCCAATAGGCCGCTCTTAGCATTGGTTCCCATGGGCATGGTGCTAAGAGCGGCCTATTGGACGGTCTTAGGGAAGGTCTATAATGTTACTCCTGGTAACCAAGGTTTGGATATTGGCTTGATGAACGTAATAGAGGTTCCGAATGACGATGAAGAATGGGATTAACGATATAGTTATGAGGATGATTCCACCGATAACGATACGAGGATCCAGCTTGATTTAGCGTAAGATGTCTTAGTGAGTTTTAGAGTTCTTAGGCTTAATTCTGAGAGGGAAGCGAGATTGTGGCGAGCTTAATTCAAGTGCAGTGTAAGGAGAATCCCTAGATTGTGAAGTTGACAAGACTGGGGTTTAAGACTGCCAGTTTGTCAACTATTTATACAGGACTAGTGATCTAAGTATAGTAAAGTTGCGCAGTAAGGCGCAGTAAGTAAACAAATATGCGCAGTAAAGCGCAGTAAGTACACGTCCATGTGATATAAGTGGCTCAGCCACAAGCACGAAGTGAATTTGAGATAAACAAAGGTAAATAAGAGCGAGAAAGGAGAGTCCTTGCTAATTGTATAGTGATAGTCCTTAGCAAGTAAATGTTGTAATAAATAAAAGAAAGATAAAGGAAAAGATAAGTCTAATATAGTACCTGGAGCTATGCTCACACTTAAGTATGTAAATACTTAAGTACTATAAAAGAGAAAGAAAAAGATAAGTCCTTACTAAGTAAAGTGGAGCTAAGCTCACACTTGTAGTAATAATACTACACTTTACTAGTAAGTAAATAAAAGGAAAATGATAAAAAAAGAAAATAAACCCGTTACGAGGTGCCAAAGCAAGTGCCTCGTAACACATGGGGCCTCAAGTACCCACAAGAGGGCAAGAAAAGTCTCTGACACCGGAAAGAGGTCAAGTAGAGGAGCAGCACTCACTTCAGCCTCAGTGTCACATCTCTCCAAGTTGAAGAAGAATGATTTGAAAACTATGGTAGCACAGTGGGTTGAATCCACAGTGATTAAGGGAAGAGGTCTTTCTTGTACTTGAATTTCTTTGCATTGGGTTCTATGCACATTTGTTGGGCAGTTTTCTTGTACATGTTGCCTGGCCATGCCATCATCCTCTGCCATTGCAAGCTCCATCTGCAGTCTAAATTTGTGTACCTTTTTGGCAATAGATATTATGTTTGGTGCTCTACACTGACTACACTATGAGTCAGACTGAGATCAGGCTTTCAATAGGTTGTCAGACATTCCAAGGCATTATCGATGTCATTAGACTTGCCAGATTTTACCAGACTGATGGTATTCATCAGTATGGCAAATCTTGTGGTTGCAAAGTCAAGCTTGGAACCACCATTACAAGCCTTTTGCATATCTTACAAGGCTCAGCAAGGCATGATAATGCCAAACAAGGTTCACACCTCTGCTGCATCTTTTATCAAGGTGTTCATTGTTGGGACCTATGACGGAATGCGACTGCTGTTGATGCAATCCCTACATCTCTGTCGGTCGAACCAACAGACTAGTCTGTTGCAGTACAATGAATACACAACCGTAACATTCTCATTCCCCTTTCGCGAACACCTTCCTCAGCTCCCCATTCCGTCGTTCCAGCGCCTCCTTCATTCGTTTACGCACATGTCGCACCCTCTGTTCCACCACATCCACCTCCCACATCCACATCCACATCCACGGCCACCACCACCACCCCTCCCTACATCCTGCTCCACTCGCGACATCTTGCAGCGTAGCCAACTCCGTCTCACAGGAGCGGACAGTACTCTCTGCACTTTCGGCCACCTTCATATTCTTCATATTCGTTGCAAGGTCCCGCGTAGCCTGGAAGATCAGGTCTGATAACGCAGCACAACACATCGTGATATATCACCTATTCCAACGCCTTTGAGTGAGTAATTTAAACTTTGTACGACGACATGAAGAGGCAAAACCGAACGTTGTCATGAATCACCAATGCCTTCAGCATGGCCCATGCCTGTTCACGACTCCAAGGCAGCTCTCGCGCGTCCTCTGCGTCATCACCGAACGCATTTTTACGCAGTTCTCCAACGCTCCGGTCGATGATGTCCTTGACGGCCTCCTCGACGCTCTGTCCATTACCCACTTTGTGTATCAACTAGTTTCACCAAATTGCAAGGCACAAAACAGAAGAGTATCAGTCGCACGTGTTCACAGAAAGACTGTTAAAACAGCATGCGCCTACAGGCTCGTAAGACGTACGGTTGAAAGATCGCTTGCTCGCCCACTGAGGCGCTCGACATACGCACTCTGCCCGGGCGTCATCTCATCTTGCAGACCCGCCTCACGCAATCGTTGTCGTACAAACTGCAATGCGCTCGCGTTGTCGGCATCCGACAACACAACTGTGGTCAATGGTTTAGATGGAAGAACTATAAATGAACATATCACATAGTTTGAGACAAGTGGAAAACTGGATGAAATGCAAAAAATTACCCTTTACGAGCCGTTTTGAGTGCTCGCGATTATCGCTCACTACGATGGCATGGGCCACTTGCCCTCCCAGTGATTGAATATCGCATCAGGGTGCATATAAGTAGATTTTAAACACACCTGACTCTCCACGAGTGCCACTGCCCACTGCGCTAGGACATCCGCCACCTGCTCGCGCCCTGCAAGTGCAGCAAAATTCCGGAGAACTACAATCGGGAGGGGATCCACAAACTCAGCGTCCTCACTTGTATCGCCTTTGGCAGCTTTCTCAGGGTCGCGGCCGGCGTGCTTGTTGTTAGCACCAGCGGGTTGCGCCTCCATATCCAACTCCAAGAATGGCTCGTCACCAACACTGAGCTCCGCAATGACACCACCACCAGCAACGCTACCCAAGCGTGCATCATGCCATGTGCCAATGCGGATGCGTTCACGTATCTGTGCATCTTGTGCTTTGCATAAAGCTGCATGTTCGGCGTGCTGCAACTGCTTGCGTGTCGCTTTGTGGTTTGAAACAGTGACGGAACGGAGGCCCATACCTACCACCTCAAGGATTTGGGTGAGCTGCTCAGAGAATGGTGGAAAATCCAGCTACAAAATATATGCTTCAGATGATGCTGGGTCGGGTAAGAATTGTAGATGCGCACCATTTTTGCCAACGGGTCCAACGCTTGCAAGGTCAATGAGGTGGTTCACGGAATTGAGGAAAGTAATACCCAGTCTGACGCGCGAGGGAAATTACAAGGCGCGTGCAGGAGTTCCGAGCAGTCGATAACAAGGGTCGAGTTGATTGACAACATAAACCAGAGGTTAGACAAGTCATGTGGGACAAACCCACCGCCTGGTATCCTTGAGGATATGCCTGAGCATTCTGAACTTCCCGCTGCCCTGTGGACCGTGTATAAACGCAACCGTTTCTGTATCGAGTGAGTGAAGGCTTGCCACGGAGTAGGAATGACTCACTGGGCATATCGACCAGATAGTGCTCTATGCGTCGCAACGTTTTTGCCAGGTACCCTCTGCATCTTCATCAGTGCTGTCGGGAGCCTGGGTCTAAGAGAAAGACGATCAAGAGTATTTTTGCGGAGCTATTTGTATGCGCGTGACTCTGGCAATCCGATGAGAAGGTGAGGTTCGAGGGATGAGTAGCAAGCATACGAGCCAGTCTGACACCTTGGCTTCAACCATGAATGAGTATATCGGGTCGAAAATCTGGTGGGTGCGTGATAAGCGGTGGTGCACTCACATAATTAAGGATCAGCTCACGGTATAAGACAAGGTACCAAGAAGAAAAATGAGGATGGGGATGACGATACGAGGGTGCCTTGTTATCCAGTCACGAACGGCATGAGCCTGGACAGGCGGCTGAAAAGTGATGTGAAGGCGGGTGGAGCCGATGGTGAGGCTGTGTGCGACATTACGCACGATGATTGCAGCGCGGAAGTCAACGAAGGCGACGGTGCAATAGCGACTGAGGGAGCCTCTGGGAACGGGAGCCGGGGCGGAAAGATCAAAGATGCGACCGTACGACTGATGCAGAGTAGGTGAATAAACGTAGCCCGAATAGTCAAAATATACGCACGCGGAATGCACGATAGAGGGCTTCCTCCAGAACGTCAGGACCTTGAAAAACAACACGTAAAAGAGGAGATGCGTAGTCATGTCCTGCAAAAAGCAGAGGTGTAAGAAGGATCTCGGATTGTCAAGGAAGGCAAGCAAAACCAACCTCAGGTCAGGGTGTGCCTTGGACAAGCCAGACATTGCCTCTACGCAAGCCAGCGGAAGAAGGAACACCGCCTTTAGTCCGGATGTGGTCACGAAGGTCGGATTGGATTTGGTGAAGGATGTCATCCGACTTGGGACTGGCATACTGGAAACGCACAAACACGCCCCCGTCCTTGATCTGAGGCTCAAAGGACAATGAGGAGAAGCCGCGAGAGTGGAAGGAGTTGGTCAAGGAGGGCAGGCTGAAAGAGGAGTCGGCTGTGAGGGGGATATGCCAATGCAGAGTCAATAAAAAAGTAAGCTTGACACGTCTAGCAGAGGGTAAAAACAGAGTGTCAAAAAGCAAGGACGATACGTTTGAGGTGGAAGGCTGCACGTCGGCGTCTGAGTCTCTTCGGCAAGGCTAAACATGGCGGAGGACAGACAACGACTGCAGGGCCAAGCAAAGCCAAACAGGGGCGTGCTCTTCCACTGGTCACTGGCAGCTGTTTTTTCTTTTCTTTTTTTCTCGTCCCTACAGGCCATCATGCAGTCGTCTACCCGCTCTCCCCGCCAGCTGCCCCAGCGCCGCAAGAAGCCTTATGCTCGTCGCCCGCCCCCCGCCCGCGCAGGCTCTATGCTCACCACGATCAAAAACATCGTCACCGCACCTCTCACCTGGTTCGCTACCAACAACGACTTTGAAGATACGCCTGGTAAGCGCAGACGCGTTGCCCAGCCGGTACCGCCGTCTGAGGGGTCTGATGATCCCTCATCGCGGTCGCGGCCAAAGCGTATACGACTCGAGAGTCCTGAGGCTGAGGCAGCAGACACTCCGAGGCTTGGCTATCTTGATCCACCGATATCCATCATCCATCCCCAGACTAACAAGCCCTCGCCGCCCTCCGCTCTTTCGCTCTCTAACCTGTCAGTTCTTCCCGCCCCTCGCCACGCTCAATCCGCTGCCCCTCGCTCCCAGCCTCGCTCCCAGCCTCTTGCCGTCGCCCGCACCATGTCCATGGATCCTCCTTCTCGTCGCATCCCCGTGAACGAGCCCACCCTTATCTCTCTTCCTCCAAGTCGCGATGTCTCCATGGAGCTTTCTCCCAATCCATCATGTCCTCCATCGAAACCCCCGTTCCGCCTCCGCTCCAGTATGGTTCCTCCCACTATCCCTGAATTTGGCCCTCATCCTCAGAGGCGCGAGCGCAATCCCTCAGAACCCCCTCCGCTCACCGCTCTCATGTCTAATCCTATCTTTGTCAAACCTCCCCCCTCTGAACAGCGCCGCGTCAGCGACTCTAGCACATCCATGACTCTCGGCACCCTTGCCCAGGCCCAGAGATCTGTATGCGCTTTCTCATCCATTTCCCTCCTGGCCTGTGCTTATCCCCTTCCCAGTCCGTCCCCATCACCCGATCTCGCAGCACCCTCATTATTGGCAGCCAAGGTAATGCATCCAATAACAGTGCGTTTCCTTTTCTCCCGGTCACATCCCATCATCAGGTCTGATGCCACGTGTAGCATATCTTCGCCCCATCAACGCAGCTGAGCGAGCACTTCACGAGCTTGAGGTTTACAAGACACCACTCATCCCTACTCGCCTCAGGGTTGCCTCTTCTGATGGCACCTCTGCTTCAACACCGGCATTTCCCGAGCTCTTACAGCCTTATTCCAAGGCCCGTCCTCTCGTCCTGACGAGACGCGACAGGCGCGACGATAAACCTCGTCTCGGCATGTTTGATAAGCAATCCAAGCATGCATCCAAGAGGTCGTCTAAGGACAGTCTCGTCCCCTCCAAGCCGTACTCGGGCGAAGGTGGGCTTAAGAAACTGTTGGCTCGGAGAAGGGAGGAGGAGGAACAGGCGTCTCGGAGGGAGAGGCAGAGGGAGGAGGAGGATGAGGAGGCAATGGCAGACGATTCTGATGCCCAGGTACATGAAGCCCTTGACGAGCGGCAACCGCCCAAGCCCACTATCGCGGAGCCGTTGTTCGTACCTGGCCCATCGTACACCCGCAAGGTGTCTGCGCCGCAACCGCCCCACGCAGCGGGTGGTCGTCAGTCGTCGTCGATGTTAGTCAGACGCACTCGTGTGCGTAGTGCGGCGAGGGCGATTGGCCCCGTCAGGGGCCGTCAGCCAAACACGTTCTCAGCAGCATATGATGAGGACGAAGAAGATGCTGCTGCCGCTGTTGCTGGAGTCGACGTAGATGATGGGATGAGTGGTGAGAGCAAGAAAAAGGACGTCGAGGCGGATCAGCCGCGGTATGAGGCACCAAGCGGCTTCAGTTTTGCTCCTGAGGTTTTTGATTCAATTTTTGGTCTACTGTTGGAAGGCAGCTGATCTCTAGCCGCAGCCGTCTACCACGCCTGTGCCCGCGCCGCTGTCCACGCCCACATTGGTTGGGAAGGAGCTCCCGATTGCTGCTTTGCCATTCTCATTCACAAAGTCAACACCTCCCACCCCGCCGGCTGCACCCAAGACCACGCCCACGCCCACGCCCGCGCCCGTGCCCACGCCCACGTCGGTGCTCGCGGCTTCGGCGGCGGCGACTCTTCTTGTGCCACCTACTGTTGCCCTTCTGCCTCAAACCCCACAGTCCCCCAAACCCGCTTCGGCAGCTTCTACAAGCAGCATGCCCAGCTTTTTTGCGAACTCGGCCATCTTCGCACGCACGGGCATCACTCCACCCTCTGCCATGCCGAATTTAGAAGCGAAGACGGACAAAGCGCCCGCTGCTTCTATCAGCCGTGCATCCGTCCCACTTTTCGGGACGCCCACAACAGACGCTGAGGTGCCTACGATTTCTGCACCCGCTTCCGCACCTTCAGAGACTCCTGCTCCTGCAGAGAAGATCCCGGAACCTGTTTCTACTTTTGCACCTGTGAAGCCTCCCACACCCGTGCCAGTACCTGCATCACTTTCTAGCTCCGTGATTTCGCCAGGTTTCTCATTCAGTGCTCCGCCTCTTGCGCCTTCTCCGAAGCTTCCAGGGACCTCCAGCGCTCCTAACACATTGCCGTATAGCCTTCTCTCCAAGAAGAATGAGCAACCAACCAAGGCAGTGTCCCCTCCTACCACCAGTGAACCATCGAAGCCTTCACTTGGCGGCGCTGCCTCTATGTCGTTCAGTGGCTTCGGTGCATCCGCCCCAGCTTCTACTCCGGTCGCAGACACAGCTCAACCGAAGACGGCTTTCAGCATCAGTTCCCCGTCGACACCTGCTACGCCCGCTCCAGTTTCTACTGCGACTCCAGCAGTCGAATCACCGAAACCGCTGTTCGGTGGCACATCAGGTTTTTCGTTTGGCCCGACAGCACCGTTGACCAAGCCCGCTGAGGCTGAAACACCAAGGCCCACTTCAGCACCCGCGAACGCATTCTCGTTCGGAGTGACCCCCGCGACACCGTCCACTGCTTCTGAAAAGAAGACCGAATTCACATTTGGTACCACCACTAGCGCTGGTGCGAGCAATGGTAGTTCATTCTCCTTTGGCGCGTCCGCGACAAGCACTGTGTCAACTACCCTGAATGCCGCGAAGCCATTCTCGTTCGGGACTCCAGCACGTCCCGTCACACCTCCTCGTATGGACAACGAGATTCGGATGGAGGAAAGCCCAGCGCGCAGTGGAGCCGTGGAGGCGAACGGAAAGCTGCCTCAGCTGCAGCTGCAAGTTCCACAACCCACCAAGGCCAACCTTTCCTTTGACGCAACTGCCAACGGCTCGGCTAGCGGTCCTTTCAATTCCACCACGCCCTCACCGGCTCCCTTCAGCAATACTGGGTTCACGTTTGGTGCGCAGAACCAGGGTCAAGGACAGAGTGCGGGTGCGACTGGTGGCGGGTTCTTTGGTGCTAAATCGACCGAGCCAGCGCCTACATCCGCTCCTGGTGCATTCTCATTTAGTGCACCCAAGCCAGTGGCGGGCGCAAGTAATGGTGCAACGGCGTCGTCCTTCTCGTTCGGGTCGTCGACTCCCGCAAATAACAGCTCGTCCGTCTTCTCGTTCGGCCAGTCCAGACCGGCCGATAGTATATCTACGTCAAACGGTTTCTCGTTTGGTGCGAAGCCGCAGGAGAACATGTCGACTCCAGCGACATCCGGATTTTCGTTTGGCCAAAAGCCTCCAGAGGCTACTCCGGCCCCTGCTGCGCCTGTATCTGGGTTCTCATTCAACCAGCCGACGTCCGCGACCGCCACGTCGTCACCATTCAACTTTGGCGCGGCAGGCAGTGCACCGAGCAATCCCTTCGGACAGCCTGCAGCGCAGCCTACAACGAACTCGGCACCCGCCAGCCCTGCCTTCGCGCAGTCGTCGCCCTTCTCGTTTAGTGCGCAGCCACCCTCTGCTGTCCCTGCTGCCCCGCCCGCCGCGGTACCTGCGAATTCGTTCTCGTTTGGTGCACAGCCCTCATCGCCGGCGGTCGCACCGGGCACAGGCTTTTCCTTCGGCGGAGCAGCGCCTGCGAGCCCGGCGTCGCCATTCGATGCATCTGCAGCGCTGCCGGGTACGCCAGGCGCGGCGGGATCGTTATTTACGATGGGCGCAACGACGAATACAACGATTGGGCCTGGGGGGCGCCCGGTGAAGAAGCTTCCGACGCGGAGGGGTGGGAAGCGGTAGAGCACGCGCCGCTTCGTGGTCTGGGGTTGCAGGCAGAACAAACAAATTCCTCGTTTCCCCCCAAATGTGTGAAGGATTGGACGAACTATCAGACGAAATCCGTCACATCTCTTCACCTTTTTCTGTTCCGACTGATGGCATGGTGACAACTAAATTCGACCTACGTTGTTTGCGGCGCGCTATGCGCCTTTTTTTCCGAACTATTTGCTCACTGTTATCGTGCGTTCCATAGACGGGTCTACGAGATGATGCTATCTCCCTCTTCATTTTTTCTCCGGTCGAGGTTCCCGTGTCTGTCTGGTCTGACTTTACGTCCTACAATCCATATCCTTCACCATGCCCATACGCACAACTTCTCTTCATCGTCTTTTTCGTCTGTCTTCTGTTTTTCTTTTCTTTTTGTCTTGCTTTTTATTATCCCCCTCAATGGTGCGTGGATTCGCGCTACCCCAACCGGGCACCTAGTTCTCACTTCTTCCTCTACAGGTTCCATGTCCATCGCACACAACATATAATGGTTAGTACACAGCATTGGACAACACAGGCTCAAGGCCACCCGCACGCACCTCGTATCATTCATATATTTCTCCCGTCGGCTCAAGGCCAACCTTTGCATCATGGTACCATCACAATGAATATATACTACATTTGCTTTGTTTGTCTTTTTTCTGGGGTTCTCCACTTGTATCTACATAGCCACGGCTCGATGAATGGGATGTGAAATGGGTCGCGTACATTAGCCTAGGCCTATCGCTCGGCAGCGGCCGGCGGACTTTCTCTCGCGACAAGTGTGACCGTGACGCGCCGTGTACTCGCAGTTTGCAGCGACAAGATGCCTCGCGAGATCGTTACCGTCCAACTCGGCCAATGCGGAAACCAAAGTGCGTAGGCACCCGTCACGGGAGCCATCTCACTCATTACACTCCTCGACATCCCAGTGGGCTCCGTATTCTGGCAGCGGCTCTGCGCTGAGCACGGCATCAACAAAGAGGGCATTCTCGAGGAGTGGGCCACGGAGGGCGGAGACCGCAAGGACGTATTCTTCTACCAGGCAGATGACGAACACTACATCCCCCGCGCCATCCTTGTCGACCTTGAGCCAAGGGTCCGTCTCTTTGTACTTGCCTTGCCCCTTGCCCTCTGCCGCACGACGGTTCTCGTAGCTGACTGGTGCATGCGAAGATAGGTTATCAATAACATCCTGACGTCGTCGTACGCCAACCTGTACAACCCGGAGAACATCTTTCTCTCCAAGGACGGAGGCGGCGCCGGGAATAACTGGGCACAAGGCTACTCTTCCGGCGAGCGGCTTTATGAGGACATCATGGAGATGGTGGACAGGGAAGCAGAAGGCAGCGACTCTCTCGAGGTCTGCACTTCCTTCGCCGACGTCCTGTTCCGCCCATCAGTGTGACCACCACGTCTTGCAGGGATTCATGCTAATGCATTCTATTGCTGGTGGGACCGGCTCGGGGCTCGGCTCGTTCCTGCTCGAACGGCTCAATGATAAGTTCCCCAAGAAGCTGATACAGACGTACTCCGTGTTCCCGAATGCGCAGGAGGGTGACGTCGTCGTCCAGCCGTACAACGCCATGCTAACGCTCAAGCGCCTCACGAACCACGCAGACTCGGTCGTCGTGCTGGACAACGGCGCGCTCGCGCGCATCAATGCGGATCGCTTGCACATACAGACGCCATCATTTGACCAGACAAACCAACTTGTACGCACTCACGCGTCGCCTGAGGCTCCCTTGTTATGGATCAGAAAGCTCAAACTTTTTTCGTCTACACGTAGGTTTCGACAGTCATGGCCGCGAGCACACAGACTCTGCGGTACCCTGGTTACATGAACAACGATCTCGTCGGCATCATCGCGTCCCTCATCCCCACACCGCGCTGCCACTTCCTTATGACGTCCTATACGCCTTTTACGAGTGATTCGATCGACAAGGTGAGTGCTTGGCACAGGCACCCATTTGATCATAGCAATGTACAATGCCACACACGCAGGCAAAACCCATTCGCCGGACCACAGTTCTCGACGTCATGCGCCGGCTGCTACAACCAAAAAACCGCATGGTCTCTACGACACCAAGCAAGACGGCATGCTATATATCTATATTGAACATCATACAGGGTGATGTAGATCCGACGGACGTAAGTGCCCGCTGACAAACTAGAACAGGACTGATAACGAATTTCTTTTTTCTTCCGAAAAGGTGCATCAATCCCTGTTACGTATACGGGAACGACAATTGGCGAACTTCATACCTTGGGGCCCCGCTTCCATACAAGTCGCGCTGACGCGTCGATCCCCATATATCGCGACGAACCACCGCGTGAGCGGCCTCATGCTTGCAAACCATACGAGCATCGCCTCCGTGCGTTTTCCCCTCTGCCCGCATTGCACACAACACAGCCATTGTTGACACGTGCTATGGCGTTTAGCTGTTCAAGCGTATGCTGGACCAGTTTGATCGCCTGAGGAAACGCAATGCGTTCTTGGAGCAGTACAAGAAAGAGAAGATGTTTGAGAATGGCTTAGAGGAATTCGACGATGCCCGGTGTGTACTGTCACAATCCTAACTTCAGGGTAAAGCTCAGTATCATTTCGCTTTTCAAGATCGACAGCGGAGGAGTTGTTGAAAGAGTACAAGGCGTGCGAGAGCCCAGATTATATCTCATACGTGCGTCCCGATGTTTCCTCTCCTTCTGCTATGTACGAGACGATATCTTTACAGGGCGCAACAGACGGCGACCAAGCATGAGCTCAACAACCTATGTACCTACTTACCTGTACACATCCTGTACTCCGATAATAACTTCCTCAATCATCCGCAGATATTGACGGGCCAAACTGTGTTTATGGATTAGGGTGTAGTGATGACACGTACGCAGAACGACTGTCTCCTTCTGAGGTCAGGTACAGAGACTAGTGTGGATAGATACAAACTCTAGAGAACATATAAAGACAATGCAACATCCACGTCAAACGGGAACGACTGCGGAAGGACCGAATTACGGCTTCTTGCCTAACTTCTTTCCTATATCAGCAGCTGAACCTGAAAAATCATGCGAATGAGTGCAAGGCCAACGCAATCTCGGTCAGATAACATACCGCGCAACTTTACTCCTAGCTGTTTCTCGAGCTTGCCGAGGATCTCAGGGTCTAGTATTGCTTTTCCAGACTCGTATTCCTGTATGGTCCCGGGTTTCTTATTGATCCTCAGCGCCACGTCCTTCTGCGACAGATTAAGCTCCATACGACTTTGCTGTATGGCCTGTGACGTGCAGAAAACATGTCGGCCAAAAGAGCTACACCCGTGCTCATAGCAAGAGTGCTACCCACCCTGCCAACAGTTATATGCACCTTTGGCGGTGGTGCAACCTCATTCTCACGGTCAAGCTTGGCTATATGTTGATGGTCGGTGCCTGCACAAACGGCCCAGTCAATGATAAGGCATTAAAAGACACAGAGAACGGCGTACGAGCATGGGCTCTGTTCAAGCCAGCAGTAACCTTCTTCTCAGTCGCTACAGAAACACCCTTGCGCCGAGCCTGTGCAGCGGTCAACAAGCAACTCACAGGTACGGTAGCAGCTAAATACAGAACATACAACTATGACGGAAGAAAAAATGAGCACAGAACTAAAGGACAATACCACGTAATCACATACGATTTACTTCCTGTGGCTTTGCGACGCCGACCCTACGCCCCTGACGCCCGGCGCCGATGACAAGCTTGGTGTCCCAGTCACTAGTGCTCATGATTCTATGACTTGATGGGTTTTTGGGATATCAGTGGAAGTCGTTGGGATGACAATACAAACGCGCGGTGCGAAAGGTATATATATCATTGTCACATGCGTGACGATGTCTTGACTCATCAATCGCATTTTCCCCACGTTTCCGTTGCTGACTTCAGCAGAAGTCCTTGCAGCTTTTTCGGTAGGGTGCTTAGGATGTCGGCCGGTTTCCTGCCAGAAACAGGAGTTACCTGTGCCATATGGACTCGGGAATTGGGGGGGGAGGCGGGCAGCGCTTCACAATCAAGCATATCTTCAAGTGATCGTAGTCTCCATATGAGGTACATGCTTTCAGAGATAAAATCGTGTACACCACGCGGTTTGCGCCTGGCAAGCCTCCTGTTTTGGTCATCACTGAAGTCCGTCAGCCCAGTATAGAGCCTATGGACCGGTTTTCTTCTCCCACGGGCGGTGGGCTAGGTCCCTGGTGATCATTTGGAGATCTGCCTCATTCCAGGAGGCTGTGGTCCATCGACTTGGTCGTACTGCAGGCCGTGAAGAGGCCGTGCTGCTCATAGTTCAGGCTATTTATCCTATATTGGCCACAATGGTGCACATGTCCTTCTGGCGGACTGATTCCCATATCGCGACCGCTGTCGGGATGAGTGATGTCCGTGGTCTTGACTCCAGCTTGAATCATAGATAGGGGAGGTGCGGTGCCAGGTCTTTTAACACGTGTGTGCTGAAGTAGTATGCCTTGGTATAAGATTGTTCGTGTCATGGCCGCTAACCTAGCTCCTGGACGGTGAAAGGAGGGGAGAGGAGAGACTTGGGTCAATGCGGTCGTAGATTTACTTCTCGACCCTCTTGGCGGCTTGCTCATCAGGGCCGTATTTTCCGGGGACATTCTGCGCTCCATAATCTTTTGGAAAATGGTGCAGCCACCAGGTTGCCGCAACACACAGCAAGGGCCTGTAGGATGGGCGCATTCGAGGCGTCTATCTTCCCAGTGCTGCCGGCGCTTGGTGAGACCATCGATGGCGTAGCTAGAGTGATTGATGATGCGTAACGACGAGGCTCGCGGCGCACGTTGGACCGCGGCCAGAATAGTAACGAGCTCTTCGGCATTACTTGACTGTATAAGCGGGGGGACGGAGATTGCATCGTTGCATTCATCACCATCCGCATACCACATGCCGCTGTGTGTATGTGCTTCCATTGTTCTGTTTCCTGTGCAGGAGCTACTGGCGTAGGCTGTGGTCTGGGACATTGGCATCAGTCAGATAAGACATGGAAGCCATCCGCCAATGGCTTTTTTTGTGTTCCATTTTTGTCTATGGAGGCGTAGCCCCATGCAAGATATAGTCCGTCGTATGCATCGACATGCGCCCATATACTAGCTGTCTCGCCTTCAATTCGGGAGACTAGACATGAATGGTACGTGGTATGGATAGGAAGTGACAAAACGTGAGGGGCCGTATTCAACTAGTTTCTTGGGGATCCCGCAAACACCCAACACTCTCCCTTCCGCTAGGCGGTCATCAGGGCCGCATTAAAAAAACCCCCGTGGAGAAAAAGGCGTGCCCCTCGCGCGAGCCATTAATCGGCATTCAGGTGAGCGCCTTGTAGAATAATGTAGTAGTGTTACGGAGACCTGAAAAGAAAAGAAAAAGAAAAGGCTGAAACTATGTCTGGCCTGCGCATGAGGTTCACGGGGTGCGGTTGCGTAGCTCACCGAACGTCGCCCTCAGCCTTGCCGTTTCTCGGTCGAAATGTAATACGCTGAGAGCTGCCTTCGGGTCTGATAATAGGAAGGAGATGTCCCCAGCTTTGCGCCGCCGGCGCCGGCACAGGCTGGCTCTCTCGTGCGCGTGTGCGGGGTATTCAAGCAAGTAGTGGGCAATCGTCTCGCGGGGGCTTCCGCATGCCGGGCATCGCACACTGTCAGCTTTCTTGATCCGGAGTAGGTATTGTCTGAGGGGAATATGGCCTGTGCGTAGTTGGAAAAATACACTTGCCTGAGCCCTGGTGGCCTTAATTAATCCTGGAGAGCAGTGTGAGATAAGCATCAGATGGGAGAGTGAGGAAAATCCACAGTCTCAGGCTTCTGGGAGATGCCCCCCATTCGGTTTTCCAACGCAGTTTGATAGCTTGAAAGGCTTCCTGTTGCGCGCCGCCAATAGCATCGTCGTGCGGACTGAAGGGTCAAAGATTGTGGTATCCGCAGGGAGGTCAGCAAGGAGGAATTCAAGCCGTCATCAATCAGCGCGACTCGTGGATCCCATTTTGGGCAGAACTGGTCTAAGGTGAACTTTCCCGCTTCTTCACAGCTGTGGGATGTGTGCAGAAGGCGGTGAGAGTTTTGATTATGAAAGGTTTGCCTCTTCCTGGTTTTCCTTCAATGAA
>QLPN01006585.1:0-12082 GCA_003314395.1 Albatrellus ellisii
CAGTGAAAGAAAAGCAATCACCTGAGTTCAGTAGACATTCTTACAATGCCTGCCGTCATAATGCGCAGAAATCTCACAGCCACATACTTTGAAGGGCAGCTGGGCGCTTGCCACCAATAGTGCACACCTGTGGCTACATGACACGATCTCATTATTGCACAGTAAAATAGGGGGGATGGACGTGATGCTTCATATCTGCCTGCTGTGTACAGTGATGGTGTCGGCGACGGGCCGTGGCGGCGCGCATGACACCCCACGGCGAGATAACCCCACATTCTCCGCGCAGAACAGTGCAGTACGGTTAGGGGCGCAATATGGTATCGACAGCGATAGAGGAAGCGGCGGTTTCTCAGTGCCGACGTGCCCAGAGCATCGCCGGAGCGGTGCATGCCGCATGCCGCTCTTCCCGCGTCTTGACATCCTCCGTGCCTCACGTGTCACCAACATGGATTCCAGGCACTATGGGGCATCGCGACTTCTGCTCTTGGGCGCGTTAGTCTGGCTCAGGCTAGACGCACCGTCGCTGCCGGACGATAGGTGACAGGTCCATACCAGTGTCTGCACGTCTGCGATGACTCTGCATCTAGTCATGCGGCTCGACTTGGGGGAAGAGTGTAGTGCCGGATCTAGTGTGAACGGCAACATGGCCGATTTCTTCACTATTTTTTGTTCCTTCATTTCCGATATACGGATAGAGATAAATAAATAAAGGGAATAAGAGCGAAAGGTGGTGAGAGAATGTGGAGAGTGTATAGATATAGTCATGTACATGATTTTGACGGAGACGATGCTGTGCAAAGGACGACGCTCATGCGCGCGCAGGCTCATTTGCGCCGGGCTCGCGCATCATCTCATCATCTCGTACCAACCTAAAGTGAATTAACTCTGAACTTACCGCCGGAGGTTCAGCCCGTCGCGAAAAACGCCCTGTGCAAAAAACATGTACTGGTGGGCTCTGCTACCCGACGGGAGCACTGCACAACTGCACAGCAACACGCAAAGACGCGCGCGCCGCTTCCCAGCTGTTTGGAAAACAAGATGAAGGCCGAGCGCACAAATGAAGATGAGCCGCGCGTGTATGAACGCATAAACAAATAGGCTCACCGCCCGCATCACCAGAGCACAGTAATGTATTGATGGGAACGCAGATGGGTGGCGGGACGGTGGAGAACCAAGACCGCCCAGGTGGCATCAAATTCAAGTTGATGCGTAAAGTGGGGCAGCACATGAGTGCACGGCCCGCTGCGGCCCGCTGAGAATATATGCGTAGTAGTGCCCGGACTCGCCGGTGACTGCGCGGTGCAGTGCCGTCGGAATGCAGCACTCTGTCACCAACACTTTTGGTGACCCTGCGGGATCGGCGTGGGCGTGGCGTGGGTGTTGCACGAGTGCAATCTCTCACCTTGGTCACTATGCGCTCTTAGTCTCCACAGCCAAGATAGTCGTTCTGCATATGTGCACTCGCAGTGGGCGATGCAGCCTACGTGTATGCATGACTAATGCTGTTTCCTCGCAAGCCGGACTCTGGTGCGCGGACCCCTGGGTGTCCTCAGCGTGAAGCGGAGGTGATATTCAACCCTTAAGCGCGTTGCCTCGGTGAGACGCGGTCTCTGACATCGCATGGACAAGTATCCCAGCAGCTCATGGATCTAATTCTGAAAGCCGGAACGGGCGAGCACGGGGAGCGCACACCGGCGCGAAATGTTGCGGATACACGAATAAGCTTGTATCGCGGTGCACACCATCATAGTCCTGCGTGGTGGAGGCGTGCATGGACCTTAACGGCATGATCCCACGCCACGCTGAGGACGCAGAACATGGCACACCCTGTGCAAGAAGCCTGCGAAGCAGCGGGGTGCCCCGGACCCACCGCCACTAAACTTAGCATGCACGAAGCAAAGCGAGGCTAGCTGACAAGCCGTGGGATGCTGTCACCGCCCATGTCTGCACGCGCGTCTTGATTGCCGCGAGTGTGCGGATCTGTCGCACTACGCCCGTCCCACGTCCTCGCCTGTCCACGGATCAGTGAGCCACCATCAGATGCTGGCTACGTTTGCGTACCCATTATAACCTCTGCGTCTTCGCACACGGCGACGGCGACGGCAGAGCGTTCGCCTCACCCAGCGACGAGCATGATGCTGGCACAGTATGGTGACATCGTCCCGTGCGCAGCGCAGGAACCGAGCCTCGAGACAATCCAATATTAACTACGCTGCCGACATGAATGGTGCCTCAAAGATATTACCTCCGGGCCGTGGACCTAGTGTGGCTGTGCTTGCATATCTGTCACGGTGCACGGACTGTCGCACGCGCTGCCGCGTAGGTATGCCCTCCCGTCGCGGGGATAGAGAAAACAGAAAATATATGGACGAGAACATGCGCGAGAGGGGAGAGGCAGGAATAACAGGACAAGGGCAGAGATACGGAAGCTGAATAGAGATCGGGGTGGTGCGATCACGCGGCACTGTCCGCAGCGCTTCTTGTCACGGTCGTCACTATCCTCTGCTGCCGGTACCAGTGCCATCGACCTCCCAATCCATGATTGCGGCTGCTGCTTGTAGATGGCCGGCTCACGAGACGCTCATTGAATCTAAAATCAGCAGTACAATATTGTAGTTCAGCTCGTTGGCTACCACCTCCACTGCTGACCTCATCTATCCCTTCATACGCGCTACGCGCGGCGCGCAGGGGCAGCGCCAGCTGCAGCCTTGTGCCGATAGCATACCACACACGTACAGCATTGCACTTCCCCCCATTCAGAGCGTCCTACTTGCCTCCTGATCTAGAGTGGCGACATAGAAAGAAGCGGCCCTGCTGACTATCGCAGGAGAAGCACCGCAGGCGCCACGGAACGAAATAGTGAAGTGCGGCATGAGGGCAGCGATATCTTCGGACGAACACGAGGGAGATGGGAGTGCGGGAAACCGCGCCGCTACCCACGGAGGAGGCGGCGGGCCCCGCCCTCCAAATGCTTCTGTCCCTTACCTGCCGTAAATTCGTGAGGCCAATCAGAGAGCGAGGTATATCGGTTATTCTTGATGGTTGCCCCTCGACCTCTGGCGTCGACTACGCGATAGGAGCAAGGGGCTAGAACCGCAACATCGTGGAGAGTCTGTGTCTCAGGACAAACGCCACCTTCAACAATGACGGTGACGCGAATGCCTTGGCGTTTACCCACGGCTGCGGGATGCGTAGTGTCGGACGCTGAGATAGCAATCAGTGAGGTTTAAGTTCAGAATTGCGATGATGCCATGCGTACAGCGTCGCAGCGTTAGCAGATGATGCGATGGTGGGCCTAGCGTCTTCGGTGCATATGACAGATGCCGAAATAGATATAGATCGGGGGAAGGTTTGACAAGTGGCAAGCGAATGCTGATCGGGGAATAGTAAGCTTCAAGACTCTCGATAGACTGGACCTCTAGAGATATGTGCTCGGTCGTTGCTGCCAAACCATTTCTGTGAAAGGGTGATATTATTGGTGGAGAAACGCCATGGAGCAGTGTGCCTAGACAATCAGTAGATCGTGATCTACGAAGTCAGCCTCATATCAATTCAATATTTCGGCATGATTCAGCCGGAACATAGCGCTCGTAAACCAGAAGACGCACAGATCTTACCTATATGCACCATGGCAACAACGGCAAGATCTACTGCAAGGCGCCACACACAGTGCGTAAGGAACATCCTGGGCGTGAGTCAGGTCGTGACTACTAATGATGTACTGGATAATAACATCTTGTAATATATCTTTTGTCATGAGCCTGATTTCTTGATGAAGGTCGCCTAGGGAGACTCCTGGTGTCCAGTCCACATATCTGCATGGAGTGCGAGAGGGGAGAGGTGCAAAGAAGCGTCAGTCCGGCATCCTGCGCACGATCTGTCGGTGGCTCAAAGTCTAGTTTCCTTTGATCTGGACGATACGAGATAGAAGAAGAGATAAAGGAATACACATACGTACACAACTAGGCAACCTGGCCAACTTAGGCATGCCCCCGTGCCAAATGAATTGAAGCCACTGGTGGATTCTCCGGATATATCCCCTTTCGCTCACTACAGAGCCAATTTATCCATGGCGCGACGCAGGCGATATATTTAGTAGAATGAAGGGTATAAATGGGGACAAGGCGCTTCAGGGCGATGCACTCAATTGATCGAGTAGAGAGATATAGGCACCCGGCCTGCGTGTCAGTGTAAAAATCCAGCTATTCCTTGGTCAGGTGCGTACGTATCTATGGAGATGTGCGCACGTCGCGCTGGCACTGCCACTGTATTGACCACGAGGCAGCGCCGCTGCCATGAGTTTTTCTCATGCCACAAGGTGATAAAAAAGCTGCCGAGACTGAATGTCAGGATAACCCAATATGCAAGGCCAGGCACTGTTAAGAAGCTCAAGCACATGCTTGACAAACGCCCAATCTCAGCAGACACTCTCCAATGAGTTGCCCGCAGCCGATAACCGAACTTGGTCCAACGTCCCCAAGGCTTGGAGTCCAGTGACCTTGGGCATTATGCAGAGAACTCATGGCTCCGATATAGACCCAATTGATATGAATGCAGTATATGTCGGTCGGTCGTCAAGAGTATAGGACGCCTTTTTGACCGCCCGTTCCGCACAGCCAACAGGAGAAGCAATCGACAGATAGACGCCAGATCACAGATGGAGGAAATTGAGTGTGGCCACGCCTCCACGTTCGCAATGTGGAACGATGACGATGCAGTAAACTGCATGTCCCCGAAATAGCAAGGTCTGTCTTCTGGAGTGCAGACAAAGATAGTAGCCAGGTCACCACGCATGTTCCGACGACTTCGGCGACATCATCCCAAAGCGGGCTTATGCGGCAACCTCCTAGAATACTTCCCAACAGAGCATATCATCCGGACGGCGAGGTGATAATTCACGTGCAGGCGTAGCTAAGAGGTACATAAACCTTCCAGCATCGGTCCAGCTGCCTCTTGTCACAACTTTGGGGTCCTCGTGATGTTGGCGGAGACAATGGCTACAAACAGACCGCCCAGCCTTCTCCTGCATTGCCGCGCGTCTAGATGGCTGGAGTTTACTCCGGGACCTGTTGGTACAGAGATGGATATTATTACCCTGCAGTTAAGTTACATCTCGCACCGAAATACAGACTTGCACAGCGCTCAGACAACACTGAATTTCCTTAACGTCATCAAGACTCCTGTTCCACATGCGTAGAAATCGACAATTGTTCTTGTAACAGAAGGATTTTAAACGCACACAATGTTGGTGCGTGTAACGTACCGTCCGTGAAGCACAACTTCGTCATGCAGAGCAAGTTCTCGAATTGAGGGGTGTGAATTGTGGTCAGAAACTCAACTCATGGTGTCCCAGCAAGTCAATGGGGATATACGAGACAGAAAGTTGCCGGGAACTTGGGAATCGAGGAATCACAAAAATCTGCTAATCCAATGATTTGAGAGATACATGCGCATGAACATGAATAAGATAGTCGCTGACAGATGGACTGTGGGTGTCTAAGAATGTAAACCTGGATAACATAAGCATAAGTCAACCATATCATGATGAGCGACTTACAGATACTAATCTCCGTTGGGGCAAGGTTGGAGTTCAACGGTTAGTCAATGTCCATCTCAAGACGGAAAACAAGATTTGTAAGATCGTCTTGGGCGTCAGACACGCAAGAAGAAATTAGTAACTTTCTTACCATGTTGTGAGTCAGCTCCATGGGTTGATGCGCTCTCGGATAAGACGAAGGGGGAAAACTATACTCATACATGTCCTCGGAGCATGAGGAGGTTGGAAAAGGCTTGAAGGCCCACGGCAAGTGGCAGTGCATCAGGATAGCCCATCACTTAGTAATGTTCGCTTTTCAATGGGAATGGAAGCATAGCCTGAGATGCCACAAGTCTGAGTCATGCTGCCATCGAATAGAACAGCTGAGAAACGAAAATAAATGGTTAGGCGGGATTATTCGTGAACGCTGGCACGGAATCCACTTGCCTGGGTGATTCGGAAGTGTATAATGCAATATGTTCATGTCCTGACAGAAAGGGTAATTTAGCACTTGCAGCAGCTTGCAGGACAGAGTGAGCCTTCTTTTTCGGAGAAGATTGTGTAGACCCACAGGGGCGTGCCAGTGGGCGGTATCTATATATAGTGCCGTTCCAACGTCATATTGGTGAGAAGGAGCTCCGTGTTTCAGTATTATTAATATCCTTGTAAACAGCCTCTGCCTGAGGTGGATTCAAGTGGCTGCTAGTGGGGCTGGATTCGTTGATTTGGGGACATAATGCAAGGCTGCAGACGGAGATAGGTCTCTGGCATGACACTGAGTTTTGTGAATCGAATGGTTTACAGCGTTTAGACGTGATGACCAGTTTTGCTAACTTTGACGTTGAATTCGATATCGAGGCAACGATGCCTGAATGTGGCCTGGACTTGGAATACCAATATTATGAACTAGCGAGCAACTGCACACTACTCCAGAGCGAATTACATTTGTTACCACACAGACTTTTTCTTCAGGACCTACTAGTATGTAAAGGCCCTTGATTGATGGGATACACGGAGGGTATAGCGCCTGCTCAATCAGCGGCATCAAGCCGATTGTTCAGGCCGCAATCTGATCAAGAATGCGATAAGACCAACACTTCGTAAGCACAAGGTACAGTAATGAGGAAGCTTGAACGCAACCACGAGGGCTTAAGCGCTTACGCATTGTGTCCGAGGCCACAAGGTCAAAACCCAGTCCTACAACAAAGTGTTGGTTAGAATATCAGTGCTCCACTGCGGCAACGTAGAGAGCTGTAAGATACTGCAGTGTAACAGTTTATGCGTGGTGCTTCTATTCTTCGTGCCACCCTAGAGCCTAGGCTATGCACAAGACAGCGAAGACTCTGACGGCACGCTCGGAACGATGAATTGGTCAGACTCACTCATATAGCAGCTGCGAAGGATGGGTCAGGTATATAGTAAGTATGGGGAAGAAATGAGGTCTTAAAAAACGCAGCCTCGCCAAAAGCGCCATGCAAGAGCGCGAGAGTCGCGACCCAGAGTGGTTAAGTAATGAGGCTGTTCCCAAAAGCCATCATGCTGTTGAGCGCCCGCCATGCCTAAGCGGCAGCATTAGTCGTCTGTCTTCCCACTTTTCACACACGGGACACGCTCGCCATGCCTCTGCGTGAACCAAAGACGGGGAATGGCAGCTATGATCAGGCATTACTGGCTTCTGCGCCAGAGGTGACGCGGGCTGAGAAACAGGTATGTGCTGCACCCTTTGGGGCATCCTGCATATCAACTGACTCGCCGTTGAATTCTTGAATTTTCTGATCTTTCATCTTGATACTACACCACTGCGATATTGTCGTCGCTTGGTAACTGTAGGGAGGATACAATGTAACCCTTCTTGAGGAAGGACGACACCTAGGCACCAGCTCTCCACCACCCAACTCCAGTCCCGCTTCGGACCATGGCGATGCGACACGCGTTGCGCATGATGCATACACCTCAGAAAATAAATCTATCACACCAGTCTTCCAAGGCACAATAACGCCCTGGTATCGTACCAAAGGCGGTGTGTTCGGCATCGTCGTGGTGATCCTTGTCATCATCGGTGCCGCTGTCGGAGGTGGGGTGGGCGGCACTCGCCATAACCATTCAAACAACAATGCTGCCAGCACCAGCGGAAGTATCGCAAGCACCACCGCCGCGTCGCAATCACTGGTTGGTACTCAAGCAGTAGGGAGTTCGGCCGGCACAGGACAACAGGGCGCAGGCAGTGCTACGTCCAATACGCAGGGCGTGGCTACCATCACCTCGAGTACAAGAGGTCCGGGGCCGAGCAGTTCTCAATTGCCGAACTAGGTTAATCCAATTGTATCCGTTGGTACCGCGCGGTAGTCGTTGCTTCAGCTGTCTAGTAACGAGTAAAGTTATGGGTCAGTCGGGCGAACTCGGGGAGAGTGTATGAGGCGAGGCTGGATCCACTTGATTTTATACCAATTTACTATGCAGATATTATGCTCTTGGCTGCATGATTTTTATGTGCTTTCGTTTTACTTACGTCTCTTTGGTGAATCCTTTGTAGTGCTTCGGGGTTTGCGATAATTGTAGAGAAGAGGAAGGTCTGCTCAAACTTGCTGATTGAAATGTGAGATTAACAGACCACGGGAATGGTGCACGGTGTGCTGGCGTCTGACACGCGAGTCGTGGTGCAGTAGTGAGCCTTGATCCGTTGTGCTTGGAAGCTCAGGATGGTCCTGTCCATCAACGGCTATGAAGCATGTGCAACAGAAAGAAAACTTATATTCCAAACACCCAACCGGAGGTTATCAAACTCAGTAATCCAGATAGTCCCAATGAGTAGCCAAAATGTTAACCACGGCATGTGAGCCCGATCCCCAAACTTAAACAGACATACGAACCTAACATCAAGAATCCGAATAAATACTTCAGGGCCAACACTGACGAATTGACTCAAAGGCAAAAACGAACAGCGCACGCATGCGAAAAAAATGTTACAAGACAGCAGCGACAGTAAACGAGGCACGAGCGATAGCTAGATCCCGAAGAGAATATCCCAGCGCGAGAAGCGTCGTCGGCGACGAGACGGTCCGTCACTGCAAAGCATCTTACTGTCATATAGTCCCATTGGTCAGAAGCGATCATTGGCAAGTCTGGTGGAATTCTCCGGAATGTTTGAATGGCAGTTCCCTGGGCACGAAGGTCGCCCTGCCGCCGAGCGATGATCACTAGGCGGATAACTTATTGAACGGAAGAGCTGTCAAAAGTCTTGCGAACGAGGTGTGACCGAAATCATATGCAGACATTGTAAGATGGCCCAACTATGAGTCCCTGTGGGTTTCACAGATTAAGTTCATTTTACATCAGGTCAGGGAACAAATACCACACACCACAGTGACACCGGTGGCACTTGATCCTATCATGCTTTCCTTGTTTGTGTCAGTGAAGCCGGCCATCTTTTGCATTGACCTCCAGGGTATTAGAAAACTATGACTCTGTCTTCTTGAGACATGGACATTGTACATGCAGGCTTGGGTGAGCATAGACAAACAACAGTATTGATAGCATAAGAGTCAGCATGTCCCTGTGAGGAGAGAGAGCAGCAAGCATTGCTGCAGCAGATAGAGGAGGTGTGAATGCAAGCAGTGCAACACAATGTAGGTAAGAGACAGCTGCAGGGATGTGATGAGAAGATGGAGTAAATAAGAAGTAAGCAGTACTCACTCAGACAATGTGTAAGATGTCTGAGGAGCTTGTATGTAGAATGCTCAACTTATATAGTGAAATGCAGGTAGGGTTGGAGTGGAGTGTAAGTAAGGGAATACAATGACTACCATAGATGGGAGGGATGCACATTGTCCTGGAGTATGTGTGGGTGCTTGGACATGCTTTATAAATCTATAGCAGAGGGCTCAGTTGATAGCAGAAATGACTATATTAGATCTTACCTATAGTGGAGGGCTATAGGCATGATCAGTTACTTTTAATTGTACTGGGTATATAGTAACTCACCTCAGTTGATAGTGGAAACGACTGAGGGAGGGTAGCAAAAGTTTGTAGGTATTTATACATATGGGACATACTACTGAACAGGATCACATGTAACTGTATGTACAATCACATGTGATTGTGTATGCTGTGTGTTGACATTGTACACTCACTGACTATACAGCTCCTCCCTTTTGGATTTCTACTATACATATACATACATACATACATACATACATACATACATACATACATACATACATACATACATACATACATACATACATACATACATACATACATACATACATACATACATACATACATACATACATATGCACTGTATATACATACAATAGTGATACTAACTTACTAAATTAAGGAACATTTTTGTATCCTCCTCCTGCACATGGCCTGTTGTCAACAGGTTATGGGCCCTGCTCAGATCATATGTGGTACTCTACTCTCCACACTTATCCTGGGGATTACAACAACTCCTGCTTCAGCTCCTTACCTCATACTCACTCTCACTATCCTCCAACTCATCCACCTCTTGTCTTCAGAATCAGTACCCAAGAAAATCTGGTACACCTTTTCAAAACTTTACTCTGCTCTATCTACTTTCCATGACAACTCTACCTCTGGTCATTGTGAATCATCATTCTGCACCCATTGCAAACAACAGAACCATATCATCAGGACTTGCTGGACTTGACTTGGGATGCAAGATGATATAAGAACACATACTACATTGAACCACCTGTCATCAGTTTCTCAAATCAATGCCTGCTCCTATAATGGCTTTGACCACTGGATGCTTGACTCAGGATGTATGGATCATATATCACCACACTGCTCTGACTTCACATCCTATGAGCCACTTACATTCCAGAATGTCACTGTCAGGAATGGATCCACCATTGCATGTGTTGGCACTGGATCCAGTCTGCAGGACCATGAATTGCCTGGGGGTGCATTGGTCTCCCTCCAGCTTTCAGGGCTCCTCCACATTCCAGGTGCTTCTGGACAGTTCCTTTCCATCAGCAAGCTGGACTGAACAGGGTTCCACATTGTCTACAAGAATGGAACATGCATTATCTCCAAAGAAGGTTGGACATTTAGTGTGGGATTCCTGAAGGATGGCACATACTGGCTCATCCTGACCCATGCCCCATCTCTCCAGACCCACATCTCCCTGACTCTTCATATCTGGCATGAGTGCTTTGGGTGTCTTTCCACTGCCATTGTCTCCTGCATCCAACCTTCACAACTCATGGGCTTTGCTCCTCCTCCTCTAGATACCTCCATATCTCCCTGCACCAATTGCCTTGCCAGAAAATTTCCACACTCTTCTTTTCATCTTTCTCACTCACTGTGAGGCCAATGCTGAGCTGAAGTTGAACAATTGAGAAAAGACTAAAACAAGGATAATCGTGCTTAAGCTAGTGGATATCCCAGATATATTAGTATATAGTAAGAAAGGGAAGAAGAGAGTACTGTACCTAGCAGATATCCCAGATGATCAGAACTGGGGAATAAACCGCTAGGAATCTTACATATATATAGTACCCTAGAGTGTGCACAGACCATGCAGTACAGTATAGGGCTGGAGAATGAGAAAGTAAAGTAGTGATGTCATATGTAATAATAGAAGGGATGCGTCAGTGCTGACTGAGGCTCCACAGCAACTGTGAGAGTGATTGGTGATACTCCACAGCAGGTGTGAGAAGGATTGGTGAGCATGTGCAGTAAGTGTGAGAAATGGAGTCATAACTAAAGATAGAATGGGCCGATCGGAGATCGGACGACATACGCTTCATCGGCTGATAAAGACGAAGTGAAAGAGTACGTGACCGTGGGAATCGCTTTGATAGATCAGGAGCGATTGTAAGATCTATGATGATGTAGGTGTAAGAAAAATGAAGAGAAAATTAGGGAAAATAATAGTGGCCTGACAAATACCCCCTTCTTAAGGTGAGACATCTCGACGAGCAAAGAATGGAGATGAGCATGCATGGCAGATGTCTTCTCCTTCTCCTTCCATAGATTTGAAAGGAATGCCAGCAAAAAGTGATGACGCAGGGTTGGGCAGGCTGAAAAGAGGACAATAAAGACGGCATAGGCTGCTAAGAGCGGCCTAATGGACGGTCTTAGGGAAGGTCTAATATGTTACTCCTGGTAACCAAGGTTTGAATGTTGGTTTGATGAACGTAATAGAGGTTCTGAATGACGATGAAGAGTGGGATTAATGATATAGTTATGAGGATGATTCCACCGATAACAATACGAAGATCCAGTTTGACTTAGTGTAAGATGTCTTGATAGCTTTTAGAGTTCTTAGACTTAGTGAAGAAGGAGTGAAGCGAGTAGCTGATGAGCTTATATCAAGCGCAGTAAGTAAACGATAATGCACAGTAATGCGCAGCAAGTATGAGTCCATGTGATATAAGTGGCTCAGCCACAAGTGCGAAATGAACATGAGATAAACGAAGGTAAATAAAGACGAGAAAAGGGAGTCCTTGCTAATTGTATAGTGATAGTCCTTAGCAAGTAAATGTTATAATAAATAAAAGAAAGATAAAGAGAAAA
>QLPN01006601.1:0-11218 GCA_003314395.1 Albatrellus ellisii
AAGATTGAGGGAATTCCTGTGGCTGTTATGAGGCACTTGCCTAGGCACCTCATAATGATTTTCTTTTTTCTTTTTCTTTCTTTTTCTTATCTTACTTACTATAAGCATAGTATTAACTACAGCTTGAGCTTAGCTCATACTTATAGTAAGGACTATATCTCTTCCTTTATAGTACTACAGTATTTACATACTGAGGTTGTGAGTTTTACTCCAAGTACCATAAGACTCATCTTTTTCCTTTTATCTTTATTTATTTACATTTACTTGCTAAGGATCATTACTATACAATTAGCAAGGACTTGTCCTATCTCATCTCTATTTACCTTTGTTTATGTCTCATTTCACTTGTGCTTGTGGCTGAGCCACTTACCATACCCATGGATGTGTCACTACTGTGCAGTACTGCGCATTCATCATTGATCAATGAACTTAGTTATTTGTACTATATTTAGATCTTCAGTTTTTGTATAAGTAGTTGAAAGACTGGCAGTCTTAAACCCCAGTCTTGTCAACTTTGCAATCTAGGGATTCTCTTATACTGCGCTTGACCTAAACTTGCTATGAACTTGCTTCACTCTAAGAACTAAGTCTAAGATCTCTAAGTCACTCTAAACATTGCTAAAAGACATCCTAAACTCATCATTCTGGATCCTTGTTTAGTCATCAGTGGTATCATCCTCATCACTATCTCATTGATCCCTCTCTTTATCATCATCAGGAATGGTTACTACGCTTATCAAGTGTGTATCAATTACCTTGTTACTAGGGGAATTATTATAGCAGACCTTCCCTAAGACCATCCAATGGGCCACTCTTAGCAGTGGTGAAGTCAATAAGATCTTGTCAGATGACATGCAATACATGCACCTACCAGCTCTTTCCTGAGTCAATCAAGTAGTGTACTACATTGGTCTCATCCTCTTCATTCACAACAAAGATACTGCCCTGATTGCCAAACTCATACTTGTGAGCATCCATGTGTACCATTTTCCACAAGACACCAGGATCTGTGCTGAGGAATGTGTCACATTCCTCATATGGCTTCAAACATTCCCCAATGGACCCAACACCCATAACAAAACCAGGTGCAGGCAACAAGAAAATGTGTCCAAAGTTATGTGGGACTGTCACTGAGTGCAAGTGCAAAGAACAGTTGGCAGGGTTGCAGCCCACCCTCTGGCCCTTGCTGTCAACTGTGTACACATGGATTGGTGACCAGGAGCTTCCTAAGGCCAATGGGTTACCAAACGCAGAAAGCAGTAACTAGGAAGAATTCACTGTCATCAAAGGTTATCATTGACTTGAGCTGCTTCAGTGTGCCACAGCCCTCCACCTCCTGGGCATTTGCTACTACATTTGCCAACCTGATGCCTTGATGCCATGCAAACTCTCGCACTGGGTTTCAAATTGACCTGTGATGACCTGATGACAATGTATCATGCTCAGAGATAACCTCACCTCAGCATTCATCTTTAAAAAAATGATCCAATAATGCTGTGTAATGCTGCCCCTTACAGCAAGAGGAATACTATAAGGTTCACATGACAATGATTGAACAGGGAACTCTGGTGAAACATTCTTGGCAGAGGCAACTTTTATGTGGTTTCGCCTTAAAACTGAGCAGTAGTGGGAATAAATGAAAATTAAAAAAAGTAAACAAGAGAAAATAATCATGGAAATAAAAAAGCCTTGCCACTTCTACTATGGGAATTGAGTGAGGAGGGACTGAAGGAAGATAGAAAATGTAGGTGCATGTTGATGATATCAGGAATAATTACATCTTCACATCCCCTCAGCTCTGTGCTGCACAGGCCACACCTGATCATCATCAGTGACTCACCCTTATGTCATTATCCAGAATTGAGCATTACATTATAATCTTAATAACACTGTCATTTCATAAAATTCTGCTGTCCCCACTCACTGTGCAGAATGGTCAAGCCTTTGACATCCTTTACCTCAACCTCTGCTGCCCCCATGAATGAACATAATGTCCTGTAACATAGGGTGTGGCATTGCCTCCAGGCCTGATGGGTCCTACTGACTGCAGATCCCAACCTGAGCACTGTTATGGCACTGCACCAGCTTCTGTGACTGCTTTGTGACCAGAATACCATGGAATGCATTTTGGACATATAGTTGTGTCATGGTCATGGTTAAGACACCTTGTCCAATGAACTTGGTGTGGTACATGAATCTTCAGGTCTTAGATAGTAATTTCCTATTGGGGAGGGAGACCCAACTAAAGATTGGAGGCTAGACCTCACTTATGCTCTATTAAAAAGTGCCACCATTGTCTTTGACAGGTCCTGGCAGTGCAGTGTTGCAAGGTATGGGAACATGTGGCTTGCTTACCACTTTCACCCTTGAAAGTATTACCCAAAGTCTCTGTTGCAGTATGGTGTTGCAACCAGATCAGAAGCTGAGATTACAACACTTGTGTATAGCCCCCACTGAATGCCACATGAGAATGCCTAGACTTGTGGTGCCAGAATTGGTGACATTTGTTGAGAGCCACCAGGATACTGCAGAAATTGATGGATGAAAACAAGGTGCCAGAAAGGTGCCTGTTCACTGCAATATGTAAGTGCATCCATGGTCATCAATGCTCCAGCTGACAAGCCTCAGAGGAGCAGATGGAGACATGATGTCTTCTGCAGGAGCAAACCATCAGACACAATGGCACCTTCATGGATAAGATAAAGATCTTTATGAGTTACTCCTAGAATGAAGACACTCTGATGTCCTTGAAAGCAGAAACTGATATCAGGAAATGCAGAAATTGAAAGAAATGGCATGTCAATGGAATAGATTGGACTGCACCACAGCATCAAAGCATAAACTCAGGTGAAGTATGGTGGGTGGGTGTCTTGATGTAAATACACCCAGAGGAGGTAGGCCAAAACCAACACAGAGTACTTGTGTTTTTTCCATCAGAAGTCCTTTGCAATAGTGTCTTTGCTCCACATTCTTACTTCTACAATGTTTCTATCCATCAGTACACAGAGCCTGCCCAATACTTGTGTTTGGAGCATTGTCCACACCACCCCCACCCCCTATCCATTTCTCACCCTATGGGGATGAGACCCAGGCCATATGGTTTGGGTATCATCAACCCATTCACCCCACCAGTGGTGATTGACATTGACCCAGGTGGGCTGGGGCTAGCAGATCCAATGCCATTCTGGCATGCTCCAGTTCATATATTCTTTTTGAAGTTGTGGCTTTGCTCAACAGATATATTTCATCAGTACTTTTGTAACAACATGAATGTGGATGTTACCAGTGGCTATTGGGGCATGCCCAAGCCCATGCCCCACCTGCACCACCCACACTTTACACCTAACAACCACCACAAGACACTGGCAAAAATGAGCATGAGCACCAATACCAGTCACCCCATCAAGAGGGGCAACTTGGTGAGTATGGGGCCAATCCTGCACCTGCTGCAACACAGGCTGCAGGTAAGGCCCCAGAACCCTTGACTTAGAAGTCCAGGTCCAGTGATCAGGGTGGCATGGCCACTTGGATTGGTGGACACTGGACACAGTTCCAAGCTCACAGTCTGTGGCCAACCTCAGGCTAACAGTGAGGAAGTGCAGGCTGCACAGATGATGGGATCCACTGGCATGAGGAAGACACAGTAGAGGGGTGGCATGAGATGGGTATAGTCTGTGTGAGTTGATTGTTATATCTTGCATAGTGTGAACTCACCTAATAAAGAGAATATGCCATCTCTACACCCTGTTCTGGCATATGACTGCATGTTTTGTGGATGAGAAATGGGCTTGGTCAACTGCCCAAGTGTATTTTTTTTGACATGGTTTAGATCTTTGAGAAGGCACTGATAGTAGTACAGTGCCATTTGCTTGTCTTCCTATTTGGGGGATACAACCATGTGCTCTGTGGATGGGGGGCAGCCTAAAGGAAGGCCAAAAAGGTAAGTTTAACATAGCTTGAAGCTTGGAGAAGGGACTGACAGTAGCACAGTGCCTATACTTGCCTTCCTATTTATCCTTGCCCCACATAGATCATTATCAGATATCACAACTGAATGTCCAGACACCGCCAGTGCCCCACCCTTCTGCTTATATGGCATTGATTACCTACTTTCTTTTTGTATGGTATCAGTCATGTCTGGATACTTACACCAGGTCATCAATGGCCTGGCAGCATGGAAGGGTCTCTTAATGCAAGAGGTTGTTCTGTGCTGCTGGGTCATCAATGATCAGGCTTTCAGTGAACTGACACACTATACTATAGCCCCTCACTCATTACTACACACACTCACTCACTCATTATACTTGTTCTATATAGTATCTATAGCATAGTCATGTAGTGCTCATCTGATGTCAAACTGCCTCTTGACTTAGTTGGCACTTCTGTATGTTGACTCAGTCACAGTCACTCCATCAAGTGCTTAGTTTCTAATTGAACTGTGACGCACCTCATCTGCACATGTTTCTGAAGTGGGCAGACATCCTCCCTCAGCACAATGACAGAGGCTGAATTGTACTATTGTCTCACACATGTTGTATCTCTTTTCCTGCCCTCTTTCATGTGCATGATGACTGAGGCCTTTGCACTTGATTCCTAAACCTGCTATCCTCCATCACCTGCTTCCATGAGTTCACTGGGGCCTACCATCAGGTCATAACCATCATTGGATATGAGTTCAAGAGCCACCACTTTGAACAGTTGCACCACATCACACTATGGTGGCTTGTTGCAACTTTCAAGTACATCAGCCTTGGACCAGGGACCACCAGAGAGGAGCATGAAACTAGTGTAGGCAAGGTGAATTGTGTTTCTTTTTCTCCACATATGGCCCCTCTGACTGAGTTTGTATGGCATACCTGTTGACAGCTTCAGAATTTGTACAAGCCTTATGCCACAGATCTGTATGGCTGCCATCCTCTGTTGTCCACAAAATGTATCTCCCAGAATGTACATGCATGTGTATACACATACCATACAAGCACACTGGAGTTGTGTGGTCTGTTAGAATGGTGCCCTGTTATTTGGGGTACAGTATTCATTGGTGTGCTACCATGGAATGGATGATGATACAGTCACCAATGGAAGCTGGACTTGGCACATAGTAGAAAGCTAGTCTCTGTAAACCTCCTTGCTCATTACTGTTCTTAATCACTGAGGTATTGTAAGTTTTCCTGCCTGTGCAAGTGCAAGAATTGGCTAGTGTATTTTCAACAAAAGGTGGCCTGGCTTGACTGATATATGTTTCAACCAAAACTTTCTCATGGATGTTTGATCAAAACATCCATGAGAAAGTTTTGGTAGAAATGTACACCAGCCAAGCCAGGCCACCCCTGGCACCAGGTACAACAGCCATGGAGTGCAAGTGAAGAGGTGCTGAGCACATAATGCTATATGATAGGGTCACAGGGATACCACAGTCCAGGTCCCAGATGAGTAGCACAAATGCTCTTCTGTTGCATTTGTATTGTTCATGATACCCATGCTATGAAATCCCTGCTTGACACCCACCACTGGCCAACTTGTGATGAAGAACTTGAGGGGGGAAAGTGGCCAGCACATACTAAGAGAGCTCAGACTGAGTAGGCACTGACATGGGCCATTTTATATGGAAGCAGTGTGAAGGTCCTTTAATATGATCAAGATGACAAATGAGAAATGACCTTGACAAACACCAGTGCCACAATATTAATGTACCAGTGACAATGGAGGTCACCCAACCTCATATCCCACAGATGACTTGGATTTGATGGGTCATTGACCATGGAGACCTCATTGTACTCTTGATCAGCCATGTTCCACCCTTCAAGCCTCAAGTTCTCACCCTACTCTCTGTGCAACATAATATTTATCAAGATAAGGCTGTGTTCACATGGCAGAAGGTATCATATGCATATTGGAGCATTATTGTGATTGTCGTTGATGTATAAACGTCAGATACACAGCACTATTGTGCTGTTGTCGCATGTATTGTGGATGTAGGAGATACATTTGTCATAGGTACAATACAGATCGAGAACATTTGGAGACAAAATGGTTGTGACCAATGCATTCACACCATTGTTCCTAACCCTTCTTGCCTGCCATAACCTGCATGAACAGGACAGAGGATGATTGAGGATGATCTGTGCCAAGTCCATGATGCTGAGGCCACAGTTGAGTTTTCTGCCAGGGACATTGTAGTTGAGGTTCTGTGATAGGAAAGTAAGGGATGCAGGGAAAGAGAAAGATGGAGAATGGAGGTGTGTGTACCAGTCAGTAGCCTCCTGTGGCATGTCCTGATTGTGGAAATGGGAGATGAGTTCTGAGCAGATAATGGTGTATATATCTTTGAAGTGTTTGTGAGCAGGGATCTTGGGGTCATGTGGGCAAGTAGAGTCAAGGTCAGTGGGATTGAGGGGAGGAGTGGGAGGAGTGGTCAATGGCTGCACTCAGCTGGGGACAATTTATATTCAATGCTGCCTTCCTGATGTGGAAGACTTCTAGTCTGCTACTTCCATTTGTGCCACTAAGAATCACCTGGCACTTGTCACCACTCTGGCTCACTGCAACTTGCCAATGTGCACAGGAGTACATCTCACTAACCAAAAGATGCACAGGTACTGTAGTGTGAGGGTGGGTGAGAGTTGTGGGTGCAATTGCAGGTGCTCCTTGGATGTGCTGCACAGGCTTGCAGACAACAGAGAAGTCTGTTGCATACTTTGTGTGCAGGAGACTGTGTGTGGGTGCCTGTAGATGTGGTAGAGGTGACTGGAGATGATAGCAGAGTAGCCTTGGATGTCCATGAATTGAAATCATGTCAGTCTGCCATAAACACACTATAAATTATCAGACCACTATAAGTAGCATCACCCAGCTCTAGTCCTAGACCAAGAGATGCCACAGCTTGAAGCCTAAGCCATACCACAAAACATTACCAACAACTTCAAGGCAAAGAAGTGCTTAGCCAACAATGTTCCAGTGGCAAGCTCAACCAGGGCCTCTTAGTCATCAACCCCATCAAGGTCATATGTGGCTGGCCCCTCACCAATGACAAATACTTCAAAGCCATGTTGAGCTGGTCAGTCCCACCACTGTTCCTTGTGCACATACTTACCCACCCACTGAACAACTCCAAGCCATCTTCCTGGTCACTGATGATCTGATGGATGAGTCCATCTCCCACCATGGCCAGCCCTGCTACTGCCACCTCCTGGATGTCCACACCCTTGCCATCAGTGATGTGATAATGCTCAAGGGCACTATTTATGTCCTCCTGCACTCACATTTCCATTCAGACATACTATGTTGACATTCTCCACACCTTCCTCAATGTGCATATTTGCCTTCCCACCTGACAACTGTTTTCATCTCAAAGCACTCCATTTTGCAGACCATGTACCATACTGAGATCAGCCAGCTTATTGATCTCATCACCACCCCTGAAGACACCATTGACCTGTCAAGAAGTCCTCTCTTGAATGGCATGTCCAGCATCTTTCTCCTCTGCTCCACATACATTCACCTCACCCACAGCCACAGCATCATCCAATATAAAACATGCTATTACTCTTACCTCTCCATCACCATCACTATGCACATGTGTAGCATCCCACAGGCCTCCCCCTCTCCCTCCAAACAGGCACCCCATTAGACCCATATACCATCACACTCACCATCTGCCTCCCACTCAGTGAATACTTCCAGATCCAGGATGACTTCCCTGACTATGCTGTGTCTGAGGCACAACTCAGCAAGATTGGCATGGACATCATTGACAACAAGTGTTCTTGGTGCATCAATGTTGTGCTCTCACTCACCTCCCCCATGCAATGTGCACTCCTTGATGCTGACTACAGTGGCATGGGTGACCCTGCCACTAAGCAGCACATGTGAGTGCTCTACAACATGCTCCACTTGCCCAACATATATGTGCAGTATGAGCATGATGTATGTGCATGCATACAGCACCTCATCTACCAGCTGCCTGAGGTTGCATGCAAAAATGGCACCACCTTCCACAGGGAGGTATTTCAGACATTCCTTGATAAGATACACAAGTGCACAAAATAAACACATGTGGCATGGAGAGTGGCTGTACTTGCTACTAGTTGATGGATGTGTCTACATATAATTGTATCTACCATCTTCTTTGAGTGTGCATGTGTGAGCTCAGGCTGTGGAGGGAAGCTGAGGGGGGATGTGGAAGTAGTACATGGAAAGTGGCTCATTAACAGTGTTATTACCATTATAATATCCCATGCTGCAATCAGGTGAGTGACAGTGAGAGATGGCCAGAACAAGGGAGTGGTAGTGTGTGTATTTGGTGCATGCTGGGACAGGGTGCAGGAAAGTGAGGCAGCAGTGTGGAAAAGTGCCAGGGATGGCACATGCACAAGGAGCACAAAACAAGCACCTATTGTGTTCATTTCATGCTGTTCATGCACTGAGACTGAGTGATTGAGGAAGGTAACATGTGCACAATGGAGTAGGGGGCATCATCCAGAGAGAGTGAGTGGTAGTGCATGAATACAATGCATGGCAAGACCAAGGCTGATGGCTGTGAGTAAGAGCAAACAAGGTTGTGTGCCCAAAGGCCATGAAACAAGCCCACAATGGCTCATTTTGTGACTCCTGTGCACATGGGAGTGGTGGCAGATAGGCCATGGGGGTGCAGGTAATTCATCAGTGGCAGTGGGTGCACAAGGGCACAATGCTCATTTTGTGGCTCTTGTGCACACAGGAGGGGCAGTGGGGGGAGCAAGTGCATGATTGTCCAAAGATGGTTTGGAAAATGTGTAGGGAAGCCCCAGGTGGATCTTGAGGGTTCATATCTGGGACCTGAAGTGTGAGATGACAGGGTATATATTTGACATTGTCATCTACCTCCATACACTGCAAGTCAAGTTTCCTGCAATATCTGTTGGAGGCAGCAAGCACACATGCAGAATTTTCAACATGTATCCTGTTTTTTTCTTTCTGTTCTCTTCAGCTTTTCACAGCTTATTGAGCCACCTGTAACCCATTGGTTTACATACCAGTTCCATTCCCCCCCATATCTGTCCATACATCACACACACATCCACCTACATATGTCATCACCCTATTGCATCATGTTGTGTCTCCCTCTGCTTTCACATGTTAATGCTCCTGCACACACACTCTGCCTCACTGCTCATGCTCATGCATTCCTACCTTTCCATACTCTATTTGAGCCTCACATATCTGCCTCTTAGTGGCATGGTCTTTTCTCCCATCTTCTCATCATTGTTCCCTCTGCCACTCCTGTATCTTCTCTAGAGACTCCACTATACAGTCACCTGTCTTGTTTTACATTGGTACAATTGTCCCCTTTCTGTCTCTAGTGTTCCCATGCCATGTGTGGGTTCCACCACTGAGCTATTTGCTCACACTTACTTTCTGTATATGGCAACTCAGCATTTGCCAACACACACTTCCTATTCTTGCCACACAACCATACATTTCTCATCACTTGTTTAACCTTCTCTAATCAACTTTGTACCAAATGAAAGATCTGCACATGATAAAAGAATGATGAGATACAATCCCCCTTTGTGAGGAGTGTCTACCAAAACAACCAAGTTGCATGCAGCTGCATAAGAAACAACAGCACAATAAAGTGGCACAATGATATGAAACCTGGTGAGACCAAAGTTGGACACAAGAGGATGAAACAGTAAGAAAAAAACAGCAAGGGATATGGGAGGGTGGATAAAGCAAAATGAAAGCAAAAGATAAGAGAAATAGCTCCTATCAGCAGCTTCAACCTAACAGCTCTGAATAAGGGGGACCAGACATCCATGGACTCTTCATGACAAATCTGTCACAGTCCATGAACAACTCCTCATTCTTCTCATCACAACCAACCTAACTTGCAGCCAAAAGCCCAACATGAACCAAATAACTGCTATCTTGTGTGGGACTCATCTCAAATGCTATCTGAGACAATAACAAGGATTTAAGACTTTGTGCTCTGAGTTGTGTGACAGGGAGCCAAAGTCCTAAGCAGGACTGACCTCAAATGGTGTTTGAGGCAAAGGCTGTTGCTTGAGACTCACACACCCCAAAGTGCACACAACCATTGCACTCTGAAGGGGATTACTGCAGTCCTGCATGAGACTCATCTCAGATGGCATTCAAAATGACAGTAAGGACTTAAGACTCTGCAAAGAGTCAAAAAATCCTAAGAACTCATGGCAAAGAAACTAGTGTCCTGAGTGGGACCCACCTCAAATGCTGTTTGAGACAATAATTATGTGTGGAGTCTTGAACAAGATAAAGTGGCAAGTGTCACCACAAACATCTAGAGCAGTTGATTGGTCTTGTGTAAACAATAGTCTAAACTTGGTTATAAAACCCATATGTTTCAATGGATAGTTCAATTTGTTTCCCATTGTTTCTCTCCTCTGTCCTTTTTGTTGGATATTTTGTATGTCCTTACCATTTTCATTCAGCTTCCTCCTCACTCACTGGACACTCACTGGATACATACTCATTACACAATACTTACATCCCCATACCTTACTTCTTATCCTCAGACTGCTACTTCACCCATGCCATACTCTCACTGTTATGAGGCACTTGCTTTGGCACCTCATAATGGTTTTCTTTTTCTCTTTTTATTTCTTCTTTCATATTTTACTTACTATAAGCATAGTATTAACTACAGCAGTGAGCTTAGCTCCTACTTATAGTAAGGACTCATTTCATTCTCTTTTATAGTACTTAAGTATTTACATACTTAAGTGTGAGCATAGCTCCAAGTACTATAAAAAACTTATCTTTTCCTTTCTTATCTTTCTTTATTTATTATAACATCTACTTGCTAAGGACTAGTATTATACAATTAGCAAGGACTCATTTCTTTCATCTTTGTTTATCTTTGGTTTACTTCTTGTTTATTCTGTGCCTGTGGCTGAGCCACTTACTATATCCATGGATGTGTCTTAGGTCATGTGATCATGTTGATTGTTGTGCAATCATCATTGATCCATGAACCTTACATACTAGTACTATCTTTAGATCTCCAGTTTTGTATAAGTAATTGAAAGACTGGTGGTCTTAAACCCCAGTCTTGTCAACTTCACAATCTAGGGATTCACCTATACTGCACTTGATGTAAGCTCATTACCCTCTCACTTCATTCCTAAGAACTGAGTCTTAGATCTCTAAGTCACTCTAAGCATTGCTAAGATATCCTAAACTTGTCACACTAGATCCT
>QLPN01006615.1:0-17898 GCA_003314395.1 Albatrellus ellisii
TCTTTTCTCTAATATAGTACTTAAGTATTTACATACTTAAGTGTGAGCATAGCTCCAGGTACTATATTAGACTTATCTTTTTCCTTTTTATCTTTCTTTATTTATTACAACATTCACTTGCTAAGGACTATTATTATACATTTAGCAAGGACTCCCTTTTCTCACTTTTATTTACCTTTGTTTATCTCTAGTTCACTTCGCGCTGGTGGCTAAACCACTATCATCACATGGACGCGTACTTACTGCGCATTACTGCACAACATTTGTTTACTTACTGCGCAATACTGCGCAACTTTACTATAGATAGATCACTAGCTTTGTATAAATAGTTGACAAACTGGCGGTCTTAAACCCCAGTCTTGTCAACTTCGCAATCTAGGGATTCTCCTTTACTGCGCTTGACCTAAAACTCGCTATCAGCTCACTCCTCTCTAAGAACTCAGTCTAAGATCTCTAAAGATTATTAAGTTGTCTTACACTAAAAGTCAATCTGGATTCTCGTATCGTTATCGGTGGAATTATCCTCATAACCATCTCGTTAATCCCACTCTTCATCATCATCTGGAACCTCTATTACATTCATCAAGCCAATATTCAAACCTTGGTTACCAGGAGTAACATTATAGACCTTCCCTAAGACCGTCCAATAGGCCGCTCTTAGCACCTCCCGATCTGCCCGCCACCAGTGCCCTCTCTCGAGGAGCGCATCACTGATGCCCCAACATCTCCCCCACCCCTCGTCTCCTATCCGACCACCCCAGCGGGCTCATGGGGACGCCCCTCCTTGGGCTGGTGGCCCACAACCCACC
The DNA here is from genome assembly GCA_003314395.1 of Albatrellus ellisii. Lineage (NCBI taxonomy): Eukaryota > Fungi > Basidiomycota > Agaricomycetes > Russulales > Albatrellaceae > Albatrellus > Albatrellus ellisii. The sequence goes on from QLPN01006615.1 coordinate 810, forward strand.
ACCATGTGGAGGCATGGACAACCCCCTCCACCACCCCTGCCCCAGCCCCAATTAGAGGGGCCTGCTTCAGATGCAGCCAGCATGGCCACCACCGGGCCCAATGCCCCAACCCCCACCGCCACCACCAGACCCCCTATGCCTGCCCCTCACCCCCCACCAACCGCTCTGATCCCACACATCAAGTGTGGAACATCGAGAAGCGGTTCCTCCAAGAGCGCCATTGATTGGCACAGGAAGAATTGGCCTGGGCCCGTGAAGAGGCCTACTATTGGGCCCAACGCGTCAGGGCGTTTCCCTGCGCCACTCCCCAGTGCCCCTGGTTCTTCGATGGGGGAATGCCCAACGGCTTCATCCCGGCATGGGACACCCTCCCCTTCCCAAACTACCAGGAGTAAGCGGAGGGCAGAGGGCAATGGGTCAGGGGACCCCACCAAGCGTCACAGGTGACACATCGCATGAAGTGGGGGTGATGTTATGAGGCACTTGCTTTGGCACCTCGTAATGGTTTCTTTTTTTCTTTTATTTTACTTACTAGTAAAGTGTAGTATTATTACTACAAGTGTGAGCATAGCTCCACTTTACTTAGTAAGGACTCTCTTTTCTTTTCTCTTATATAGTACTTAAGTATTTACATACTTAAGTGTGAGCTTAGCTCCAGGTACTATATTAAGACTTATCCTTTTCTCTTTTCTTCCTTTATTTATTATAATATTTACTTGCTAAGGACTATTACTATACAATTAGCAAGGACTATCTTGTCTCACCTTTATTTACCTTTGTTTATCTATAGTTCATTTTGCGCTTGTGGTTGAACCACTTATATCATATGGACGTGTACTTACTGTGCTTTACTGCACATTTTTGTTTACTTACTGTGCTTTTACTGCGCAACTGTACTATAGATAGATCGCTAGTTTTGTATAAAAGTTGACAGACTGGCGGTCTTAAACCCCAGTCTTGTCAACTTCGCAATCTAGGGATTCTCCTTTTACTGTGCTTGATCAAAGCTCGCTATAAACTCACTCCTCTCTAAGAACTAAGTCTAAGAACTCTGAAAGTTACTAAGTCGTCTTACACTAAAGTCAACCTGGATTCCCGTATTGTTATTGGTGGAATCATCCTCATAACTATCTCATTAATCCCACTCTTCATCGTCATCCGGAACCTCTATTACGTTCATCAAGCCAATATCCAAACCTTGGTTACCAGGAGTAACATTCTAGACCTTCCCTAAGACCGTCCAATAGGCCACTCTTAGCAGTAGGGCCAGTGCATTGTCCTTCCCTCCACCCACCAAGGCAGTTCAAGGCATATGTTCCAGCTCTTCCAGGACTCTATGGCCATTTGTTGTTATGGGCACAAACCAGACATCTTCTTGACCATGACTGCAAACCCCAACTGGCCTGAAATCCAGGAAGCTCTGCTGAAATATGATGATGGCACATCCCAGACTGCTGCAGATTACCTCGAAATTGTTGCTTATGTCTTCAACCAGAATAAGCAAGCCTTGCTGCATGAAATCAAGCATGGACTTTTTGGGGAGCTGGCTGGCAGTGTCTACACAATAGAGTTCCAGAAGCATGGCCTCCCTCACATACATCTCCTCATCTTACTGAAGGCCACATACAAGATCTGTGATGCCAATCATGTTGACAGCATTGTCTCAGCACAGCACCCTAATCCTGCCCTGCATCCAAGCTACATGAGTCTGTCACCAAGTACATGCTTCATGGCCCCTGTGGTGCTCCTGACCATGTCAAGTTCCCTTGCATGGAGAATGATAAGAACCAACAATGGCATTGCAGCAAGTGCTACCCCAAGCAGTTTTGTCAGGAGACCCACTTTGGAGAAGATGGATACCCAATCTATGCCAGGCCAGACAATGGCCACACCTTCACAAAGCATCTCAGTCAGAATAAGGTCCATGTCTTCACCAACTGTAATGTGGTCCCATATAATCCCTACCTGCTTGCCAAGTATGACTGCCACATCAATCTGGAGATCAGTGCCTCAGTCAAGGCAGTCAAGTACATCCACAAGTACATCTACAAGTGTCCTGATCAGGCAACTGTGCAGGTTGGGAATGTGGATGAGATCCAGGACTACATTGATGCATGCTACATTGGTCCTTCAGAGGCATGCTGGCACACCTTTGAGTTCTCCATGCACCAAGAGCTCCCCACAGTCTATCACCTTCCTGTCCATGTGGAGAATGAGCAGCAGGTCTACTTCCAAGCAAGTGATGACCCTCAAGAAGTCCTGGGGTGCCCCTCTACCAAGAAGACACACCTCACAGAATGGTTCAAGGCCAACCAGCAGTATCCCAACAGTGCCTGCCAGTACTTCTACCAGGACTTTCCTCACCACTTTGTGTGGGAACAAAAGGGGCATCACTGGAAGCCAAGACAGAGGGGTTTTGCCATTGGTCACATGTAGTTTGTCCATCCATCTGCTGTGGAGCACTTCTACCTCAGGATGCTTCTCACCATCATCAAGGGGGCCACAGACTGGAAGGATCTGCACACTTGCAATGGGGTGGTCTATGCAACTTACAAGGCTGCCTGTCTTGCTAGAGGTCTCCTGGAGGATGATGGTGAATGGGATCAGTGCCTGCAAGAGGCTGGGGAGATGCAGACTGGTGGTCAACTGCACTCTCTCTTTGCCTCCATCCTCTACCACAATATCCCGTCTAACCCTACCATTCTGTGGGACCATCACAAAGCAAAACTATGTGATGATTTGCACCATACACTTGCCACCCATCACAATCTCCCTGATCCTACTGAGGAGCAAGTCCATGACTATGGCCTCTACCTCCTTGACAAGATCATCAGCAAGATGGGCAAGCACCTCCTTGACTTCCCTTCCATGCCACTCCCCCAGCATCACTGGCAAGTTCTTGGCAACCTCCTTCTGCAAGATGAGCTTGATCATGACATCTATGACCTCACTCTGCAAGTTGAAGACCATTATTTCACCTTCAATGAGGAGCAGAAGTCTGCCTTTGATGCTGTCATGGCCTCTGTTGATGGGAACCAGGGCAAGACCTTTTTCCTCCACAGTGCAGGAGGTTGTGGGAAGACCTATCTCTGTGTTGTATCCTTAGGCATAGCCTCATACTCCTGGATGACAGTCACACTGCCCACTATTGCTTCAAGATCCCCATCTCCCTTCATGAAACATCCACCTGCAGTTTGAAGCACAACTCTGACCATGAGGGGCTATTGAAGGAGACTGGGATGATCATCTGTGATGAGGCACCTATGCAGCATCACTATTCCATGGAGGCTCTGGATCACACCTTGCAAGACCTGCTGGAGGATGGGGTTGCATTTGGAGGGATCACTGTGCTCCTTGGTGGGGACTTTTGCCAAATCCTGCCTGTCATCCCCAAGGGTTCCAGACAGCAGATAGTCAATGCTTCCTCCTGTTGCTCTCAGCTCTGGAAAAGCACTACCATCCTCCACCTCAAGCAGAACATGTGTTGATATGTGCTGCATGCTTGTGATAGCAAAAACTACAACCACAACCACAATGTTTGCTGAGGGATGCAAGCCATAAGATTCTCTAGACACCAAAGTTATAGAAGTTAGTAGTTTAGTGCAATAAATGTGACAATATGATGTGATATGGTGACAAAAACAGAGATATGACATGGATGTGACACAATAATTGCAACAATGACCATGCAGAAGTATTGCAATGCAACACAGTAATATTGCAATACAGAATAGAATTCTAAACAAATTTCAATGCAGATGCAATGCAATGGGGAATGCAACACAATAATAAATGTGACCTATGAGGTATGTGCACTTTCTTGATTTGTTGGGTACACAGAGGGAGAAGAGGCACACACTTTTCACAATGTAGCTCAGACAGGAGAGGAGAGACAAACCATGGGTGGGGGAAATCTATTCATTTCTGATGGATGATGAACCATCTAAATACAAGTCTAGCTCAGAGGCTGGAGCACAACAAAACAAAACAGAAAATTTACAACATAGGGTCAATCATAGGGATATTTGAAATGTGGTGGAGCCTGGACACAAATGAATAAAGTATCATACTATAATGGATGAGCAAAAAAGGAAAAGCACCAATCACACCAAATGCTGACTGTGTGAATTGTGACTCCATGGACTGTATCTTGGCCTATCAGTCCTGCTCCTCATTGGCTGAACCCAGTCCTGTATTCTGACACCTAAACAAATGCATGATTGATGTGACTGTGGATGATTGTTGCATGCATTGTGTTAATGTCACTGTGTTCACCTGATGTCACTGATGGTTGTTTTCTGGTGTTATGCATGGATGATGCTCATCAGCATCTTGACCACACTCCAGGCAGTGCTGCTTTTGCTCAGTGGTTGCTTCAAGTTGGTGCTGGAGGCCAAAACCCATCCATCAAACTCCCCACCAGCATGCACCTCTCAGAGAACACTGTTCAGATGCTTGTTGACTCCATTTACCCTGGGATTGCAGATGCAGAGGAGAAGCCTGACCAGTATTTCCTGGAGCACACCATACTCTCCTCCAAGAATGACACTGTTGATGAGCTCAACTCTGCCATCCTTGCCCAGTTTCCTGGAGAAGACACCACCCTCTTCAGTGTTGACAAAGTCAGGAGTGGCCAGGAAGACTATCCCATTGAATACCTCAACTCCCTCAATGTCTCTGGCATCCCCCTTGCACACCTTCATGTCAAAGTTGGCTGTCCCCTCATGCTCCTCAGGAATATGGATCCATCCCATGGACTCTGCAATGGGACTCACCTATTGCTGCTGGAGGTCAAGCCATGTGTTCTCAGTGTTGCATCTTGGGTGGCAAACATGCAGGCAGGATTGTGTTCATCCCCAGGATGGTCTTGGAGCCCTCTGAAGAGTCACTGCCAATTCCTCTATCACACCACCAATTCCCAGTTCACCTTGCCTTTGCCATGACCATCAACAAGTCACAAGGTCAATCAGTCAGTCATGTTGGATTGGACTTGCACTCTGGAGTCTTTGCCCATGGCCAACTCTATGTTGCATTGTCACACTGCACATCTGGGGACAGGATCAAGGTCCTCTTTCCTGAGGGTTCCCAGGGAGGAACAACCTTGTTTGTGGTGTATCCTGAGGTTTTGCAGAATATCTTGCCAGGGCCTTGGTGGGTTCTGTTGCTAATGTTGATTTTTTGTTATCTTAGGCTGCTGGACTTACCCTTACACACCCTTATTGCTTTTTCTCTTTATGGTTTGAGCTCGTCTTCAACTCTATCTTGCTCTTACTATATCTTCTTTACCTCATCATCTTCTCACCTCAGCACTTCTGCATGTTGCTGAGGTGAGTATCTCTTCTGCTCTCTTAGCTCTCTTCTGACATACCTGCTTGATGCAGCTCTCTCTTTCTTCTGTGTACCCACTACCCTCTGCTACACATCTTATCTTACAGGCCTCATCTGCCTCTAGTCATGCATGACATCTGGACTATGGTCCTCTTCTAGCTTTAACTACATCTTGGCCTACAAGGCTATCCCTGTCTCAAAAACAATCTGTTCACCATTTATGATATTGCCCATCTTTCAACAGCTAATAGACTATATAACACTTTCTAATTTAATGTGGTGTAGAAGAAGCAGTAGCAAAGCAGGGAGTGGAGTGTTCAAGCAAGATTGGTTTCTGTACTGGATTGGTAAATTGTACTGTTGAATTGCACTGTTGTACTATACTCACCTACTTTCTCCCCTCCTAGGTGAGTGCACAGGGTTTATGGTGGAAGGGAGGTGATTGGGGTTGGTGTATTGGTTTGGAAATTGGAGTTGGTTTGTGAACTGGGATTGGTCTGTAAATAGATAGAGAAATGTTTCCTATTATTCCCTATTGGAACAGCATATGTATACCTCTAATTCTCTGGATACTCCTTGGTCTGTAAATGTGTAGAGCACTGTTTCCTTTTATTTTCTGTTGCAACAACCTATGTATATTTTCACAGATGATTTCCTATTACTCCATGCTGCAACACAACAGGTTTTTACACTAGTACATATAGGGCTGACAGCATAAATGGTGTATAAATAACCATTTACACTGTTGGCCCTATATGTATACCATATGGTTGGAGCCTTGACACTGGGATCTTTATGTGGATGGGAAATTTTTGGGTTGCCATTTGGGGGTCACATGACCCTCACATGTGCCATATGCTACTTGCAACCATTTGCAGGAAGAAGGGCAAAATGGCAAAGGGCAAGCCAGAATTTCACAAGCTGCCAACAGGAAGAGATGTCCAAAAAAGTGGAAGACTTTAGGGATCAAGACACCACCATGCAAAAGCACTAAAGTTGTGAGAAGCAAAAGGTAAGAAGGTGGGTTGAAAATTTATTGTGATCTAGTGTGTAGAAAGTCAGGGTCAAGGAGCATGAGAAGATCTCACCACCTGTCTGGAGCAATAAGATTGATGCTTATCACATTATGATAGTCTGCTCCACACTCACTGTGCTCAATTGGAACTTTTCCAGCAAATAATCACATCTGCATGTCCACTCAGCTCTGCTCACAAAATGTAGCTTAGATACTGGAGTGTCTCAAGCAGGCCACACCTGATCATCATCAGTGACTCACAATTACATCATTATCCAGAACCAGGCATTACATTATAGTCTTGACAATGCTAATGCAGGTAATGCATGTGGTCTCACTTTCCATTTCGATGGCATTGTAACCCCCTAGGCTTACTCATCATGATTCCACACACACAACACATCATCAACCATACCTCACTATCATATGTCATACCTCCAATCTCTCCTCACATGACATTATCACATTCTTCACCACACTTTCATGCATTCCAGTTATTGTCACCATATATAAGACCTCAAACCATGACCCTTTGCAGCCAGCATCCCTTGTTCTGCTGTTTCTCCCCTTTTTCCTGTATTAGGTCTAGACCACCACTATACAGTCATCTGTCCTGATTCATCTTTGGTCCAATCTTCTGTGTTTCCTCTTTGAGTGTTCCCATGCCACATGTGGGTTTCACATGCACTGGTTTGCACTTCCAACACAAAGTCCAATATTGTGTTTGTGCATTATGTGTGTCTGCAACAATGTTGATGATGCAATGTTGTCTATCTGTCATGGGATTAAGCCCACACAGACACTGCAGGATCCCAAATCCAAGAACAATCCAAGGAAAAGGCTTTGCAATGAAATGACTGAGGCCCACCTACACACTGAGATCATAGACAACACAATCCAATGCATCTTTGCAGACAGTGCTTCAAATCCTCCAATCACGCAAGTCCTCACTTGCATGGCAGTAGAACCTCATGGTTGGCCTATCAAGTTCTTCACAGACATTCCAGAGCTTCTGCATGTGCTCTGGGATGCAGTCAAAGGTCAGTTACTTGGCAATTGTTCCTACACTCCGCAGCTTATGTCTTGGACAGAAGCCCATCATAACTTGTACTATTGAGGGATTCTTCATTGAAATATCAGTATTGACAATATCATGATTTGTCCCAATGGCCACAATGTCAAGAAAACAACTGGTCACCTTATGAACCTGGACCATGCAAAGCAGACAGACTCTCATGTTGCACAACCAGATCACCATACTCAAGTAGATGCACATCACATCAATTGTCTCAAGTTTTATCGCATGAGCCACAAGATACCAATCAATGAGGCCATTCTCTGTTGGTTGCTGATTCATCATGAGAAGGCACATGTTGTCATGGGTTATATCAATAAAACCATGAAGATCAATCCACAGGCAAAGGAGCCTAGTGCTGTGCCCATGTGTTGATACTAATATTATTCACTGCTCAGGTCTCACCCATGTTTTTTATAGCTTACTTTTGAAGACTTGAACTTAAACTCCCAGGTACTATCATATTCATTGTACATAGAACTCATCAATGATCAATTCAATTTGTTGATATGCAGGTCATTGGATGCCCCAACTTCAGCAAGCATCAGGGTCATCACATTGTACATAAAGACTACATATATGACCTCAGCAAGACTGCATTGTGGGAAGGTCATCACATTGTGTGTCTTCACTACATCAGAAAACAGAACAGAACTCAAGAGACTACAGGGGACTTTGCCATTCATAAGTTATGAGATGCTCACTGGACTAGCCATGATAACACAAGAAAAATGCACACCAATATTTCATGATAGCATTCATGACACAGAGTCATTCCTCTGGGTGATTGTGTACCTTTGCATGACCCAAAATGGACCTGGAGGTGCTCACTGTGACAAGCCTGTCATCACAGTCAGCCAAAACAAACCTTCACTGCTGGCTCTCAGTGTGTATGGTCTATTTAACTGCAGGGATCTAGAGTATCTCTCCAAAAATAAGTGTTACCTCTTCAAAGTACCCAGGAAGATAAAGATGTACACAGTTGACCAGTTTCACCTGTATTTCAATCCTTTAAAAGAGATGGTCCTGACCTGGTTCCATATCCTCACTGTGGCATACAGATTCCACAAATATGACAAAATCCATGATTTGATCATCAGTCTCATCAACAAGACAATTGGCAGCATGCAAGAGCAGAAGGATACAGTAGATGCAGTGATTGAGGAAATGACTCAGTCAGAAGTCAATCAGCACAGACAAGGCCTTGAAGTGCTCATGTCAATATCTCAAGAACCTGGCTGTCCAGAGATTACAGAGGGTTCAACATTGTTTTTGTTAAACTGGAGTAAATCACCAGAGAACATACTGGTGGACAACCCAAAGGCTGATTGCAAGTTCATCAGGAAGATGAAGGCTTCTGGTTGAACTGAGCCACCTTTCCCAACACCAAAACACAAGAAGGTGCACATTTCAGTTGTCCCAAACTAATCAGAAATATTTCATGAGAGTTGATATGATCTGGACCTTATTACTAGAACATTCATTATTCCTTGCTCCTTCTAATATACCCAGAAGTGTTATGAGGCACTTGCTTAGGCACCTCATAACAGTTTTTCTTTTTTCTTTTTCTTTTATCTTACTTACTATAAGTGTAGTATTAACTACAGCTGTGAGCTTAGCTCCTACTTATAGTAAGGACTCATTTCCTTTTCTCTTTATAGTACTTAAGTATTTACTGATCACACAGGTTATGGCAGGCAGTGAGAACTGTGATAAGTGTTGATCACAAGTGAACTAGATAGAGCAGCATGACTGCAGCAAGTCAGTTAGGTGTGGGCAGTGAAAATAGTGCCATGATGCAAAGGAGGAAGCTGCAGGACTGTGATGAGAAAGAGGATAAGATGGTAAAGAAATGTACTCACTCAGTGTTATTGTAAAACAACTACTGAGGACATGTAGCACATATAGTGCATCTTATATAGTATTACAAGGTACTTGCTTAAGCACCTTGTAATGAGTTTTTTCTTTTTCTTTTTTCTTTTTCTTATATTTTACTTTCTATAAGTGTAGTATTAACTACAGCAGTGAGCTTAGCTCCTACTTATAGTAAGGACTCATTTCTTTTCTCTTTTATAATACTTAAGTATTTACATACTTAAGTGTGAGCATAGCTCCAAGTACTATATTAGACTTATCTTTTTCTCTTTATCTATCTTTATTTTATTATAACATTTACTTGCTAAGGACTATTACTATACAATTAGCAAGGACTCTCTTTTCTCACTCTTGTATATCTTTGTTTATCTCATGTTCATTTCGCACTTGTGGCTGAGCCACACTACTTACACAATGGACATGACTTACTGTGCATTACTGTGCATTATTGTTTACTTACTGCGCACTACTGCGCAACCTTACTATACTTAGGAGTCTGGTTTTTGTATAAGTAGTTGAAACACTGGTGGTCTTAAACCCCAGTCTTGTCAACCTCACAATCTAGGGATTCACCTATACTGTGCTTGACCTAAGCTCATTACAAACTCACTTCATTCTCTAAAGAACTAAGTCTAAGATCTCTAAGTCACTCTAAGCATTGCTAAGACATCCTACACTCATCATTCTGGATCCTCATATAGTCATTGGTGGAATTATCCTCATCACTATCTTGTTAATCCCAATCTTCATCATCATTAGGAACATCTATTATGCACATCAAGTGCATATCCATTCTCCAGTTACCAGGAGTATCAATACAGACCTTCCCTAAGATCGTCCAATAGGCCACTCTTAGCATATAGTAGGTAGAGAGGAAGGTTAAAGTGGAGAGATGATCCTAAAGTACAAGGATACCTATATGTGTGGAGGATGCACATCATCTGGAGTACAAGTGGTGTGGGAGTAGGGAAGAGCCCCGAGGAGTTATGATGATGTAACAGTATGTCAAGTGTATGTAAAGTGTGAGTGCCAGTGAAGGGAAAAGAATGCTGAATGAAAAAGGAGAAGTGGGAGATGCATTAATGACATACAGTAGATATGCAACATTTACATACTTAAGTGTGAGCTTAGCTACAAGTACTATAAAGACTTATCTTTTCTCTTTTTCTTTCTTTCTTCATTCACATTTACTTGCTAAGGATTTTTACTATACAATTAGCAAGGACTTCCTCAACTCATCTTTATTTACCTTTGTTTATCTCTTGTTCATTTCACGCTTGTGGCTACTTTACTAGCTTACTATGGATGCATCTCAGGTCACATGACTCTGTTGATTGCTGTGCAATCATCATTGATCTGTGAACCTTATTTACTTGTACAATCTTTAGGACACTCTGTTTTGTATAAGTAGTTGAAAGATTGGCAGTCTTAGATCCCAGTCTTGTCAACCTCACAATCTAGGGATTCTCCTACACTGCACTTGATCTAAACTTGCTTCTCTTCTAAGAACTAAGTCTAAGATCTCTAAATCACATTAAGCATCACTAAGACATCCTAAACTCATCACACTGAATCCTCATTTATTCATTGGTGGTATCATCCTCATCACTATCTCATTGATCCCTCTCTTCATCATCATCAGGAACAGCTACTATGCCTATCAAGTGCATATCAATTACCTTGTTACCAGGGGGATTGTTATTTCAGACCTTCCCTAAGACTGTCCAATAGGCCACTCTCAGCAGTAAGGTTCCATTACCATATGAGTGAGGACCTCAAACCAATAAGTATTTTTTCTAGAAAATCATGAGTCTCCCCTTTGAATGCAGAACTTGCCTTCTAAAGAGGATGTGACAAGATGCTAACCTGAGATACCATGATGAGATGACTGAAACATCTTGTTCAAGGCATTCAAGACTATCTACACCACAAATGTAAGAATTGGATTAAGAATGGTCCAACTTGGTGAGACTGCTAATCATTGGCAAGGTCAGATTTCACCATGTTGAGCATGGGTCCAGTGCTACTCAAGATTATGATTGTGATGCACATAATTTACAACATAAGGAAACAGTCTGAGGCTCTAACACACCTCATTCTATGACCACCTTTCCTAATGTCCTGGGGTTGCAGCCCTCTGGCACATAAAAGATATTTCTATTTCAACACAGCACCTCCTGTTCTTCATTATCATTGATGCAATGAAGTGGAGGAGAGTGTCCTCTGCTGGAGGGATATCAAGAAGGAGCAGTTGTGTTTGGTGGTTGGCATGCAGAAAGTTGGACAGTGTCTGCACAGGAATGAGCCAATGGTGGTGAGGAGAAAGGTGGGTGTGATTGCAGCAAAGACAACAAGGTAAGTGGTGCAGCACAAAGTGCCACAGAGTAGGAGTACATGGTTAGACGTTTTAGAAACATCTAAGGGTGGTAGAAAGTGGGGGCTTCACCTTATGTAGTGTAAGTGGGTTAAGGTTGAAGCAGAGTGTAGATAGTGGGTTGTTAGAATGTGGTGTTGGAGATGTAAGTGGGGTTTGTTAGATAAGATAGAACATGGATTAGTAGACATAATTAAGATGTGTGTAGTGGAGCTGAACGAAATTTATAGCTGTTCCAACAGACAGCACAGGTGAAGGAGTGCACAGTGGCATTTGAGGACTGTGGCTGGTGGATGCAGTGCTGGATGCAGGCACTGTCAACACCATCCATGCAAAGGCCACAAAGATCATTCATGAATAATGGCAAATAGATGATAATATGGTGGTCACTGCAGAAAGAGGGCCTGCTCAATCCTTGCATGCTGTTGCCAGTGTCAGTCACAGTTGCTCCCAAAGCCTCATCCAATGTGTGTGAGCCACCTCACAAAAATCAAGAGTTTACTTGGACACCCTCAACAGATTTTGCAATACAAACAAGGGCACAGCAACAGAAAACCTGACATAAAGACTAGTCTCTGTTGCTAACATAACCAGAAACATACTTAGTCCATCTATGCCCAATCCCAGCACATATGTGTGGGACATATATTGTTAACTTTCAGAACTGTGGAAGCCTGTGACTTGACTACATAGTGTCAAGTGTAAGCTGTTCCTCAAAGTCTCCATATAGTAGGCCCAGTGCTGGGATTCACAGTATCATTAGATATTCAATGCACCACTGTACCTCTGTGAGCAAAAAAATTGGCAACAGCTCACACTACATCATTATAGTGATAAATGCCACTCTGGGGGGACCATGCCAGCAAACATCTCATAGAATTCCCAACATTGGTGCCTGGCACTGCTGAGCTTGGCATCAAGCAGGAGTGCATGGATGACATACCTAATGGCTCTGCCTCCACTGCCCAATGACTAAATCTGTTTCATCCCATGCTGAAAACCCTGCATCAATGACAAAGCAATCTGCCATCCCTGCTTGCTGTGCAGGATGGGGTCAGCCTCGAACATCCTTCACCTGACCCCTGCTGCCCTTGCAAGTGAAAACAATCTCCCATAACATAGGGGTGCTCAATGAACTTGGTGGAGCACACTGAGGGTTGTATCTACCAGAAGAATGACATGATCATTAGGCCTCAGTGGGCATATTGGGATCAAGCAGTGGTCCCTGAGTCCCCTACAACCCATTGCACAAGTGGGTGTGCAAGGCAAGTTTCCTTGGGGTAGATAGCCATTACTTATTGAGAGAGGGGACCCCTTATCACACAGCCAAGAGCTGGAGGCCAGCTGTTGTTGGTTGTCTTGTGTTCTTTGTAAATTGCTAGCTGCACAGTGTTGCGAGGTACAGCAACATGTGGCTCACTTATCATTTTCTTCACCCTTGAAAGTAATATCACAGCCAGCAGGATGAATCAGAAGCCAATATTATGGTATTTATGCATGGCCCTGTATGTGAATGTCTAGGCTTGCAGAGCTGGAGGCAAAGGAATTGATGCTCTTGTGATGCCATCTGTCACTACAAATTGATGGATGACAACAAGATGCAGAAAGGGCACTCATTTGCCACAATATGTAAGTGCTTCCATGACCATTAATACTCCTGCTGACAGGACTCGGAGGAATGGATAGGGACATGAGGCATGAGGCCTTCTGCAGGAGTAGATGGTCAGATACAATTGCACCTTTAGGATGAGGTAAAAATCTTGACAGATGCTCCTAGAACAGAGATGTTGTGACATCCTTGAAAATGGAAACTAGAACCAAGAGATACAGAAATTGAAAGCAATAGTGTGGCAATGGAATAGATCAGACCACACCATAGCATCAAATCATGAATTTACATGAAGCACAGCAAGTGGATGTCTTGACATATGCACCCAAGGGGGTGGGCCACAACCAATGCAATAGCATCTTTGTCCTCTCACTTCTACAAAATTTCTGTCCATCAGTATGAGGAGACTTGTGTTGGGAGCATCATCCACACAACCTCCAGCCCCTATCCTTCTCTTACCCTACAGGATAGGCATTGTGAGGCACATCCAGGTATTTGCCAGAAGGATTGCAGGTACAAACTGATCATTGATGGCCTGGCAGCACAAAAGGGCATCTTATGTAAGTGGCCAAGCTTTCAGCACGTTTGAACAGCATATTGTAATAGCCCTTCAGTCATTAGCACACTCACTCACTATAGTTCCTTTATACAGTCTTTGCCCTCAAACACACCATCAATGTGTCTATAAACCATTTCCTGCATGGTCATGTGGTACTCATCTAATGACCAGCCTTTGTGCTACAAGTACTGTTGGTCACAGTCACTCCATCTAAGGTTAAAGTGCTGGGTTTAAAATTGACCTGATGACAATATATCAGACTCAGAGACATCCTCACCTCAGCATTCATCATTAAAAAATGATCCAATAACACCATGCAACACTGCCTTTTACAGCAAGAGGAAAAGTAGTGGAGTGCTATAAGGTTCACATGACAACAATAAAATAGGGAACTCCAGCAAAACATTAATTTTTGGCAGAGGTGACTTTTATGTGGTTGCACCTTGAAACCTACTACCTGTTCGAGCAGGCTATGGCAGACAGCTAAGAAATTTATTATTGAGTATAGCAGCATAACTGCAGAGGTGAGGGTAGGTGTGGGCAGTTAGATGAGTGCCATGACACAAAGAGTAAAGCTGCATGGTTGTTGTAAGAAAGAGGATGAGATGATGAAGTGGTGTACTCACTCAGTGTTGTTGTAGGACAACTACTGAGTGTATGTAGCATATATGGTGCATCTTATATAGTGTGTAGAGGAGAAGGTTAAAGCAGAGAGATTATCCTAAAGTACAAGGATGGCTAAATATGTGAGGGATGTGCATCGTCCAGAGTGCAAGTGGAGTGGGAGTGGGGAAGGGTCCCAAAGGGTTGTGGTGATGTAATAGTAGTGTGTCAATGGTATGTAATATGTAGGTAATGGTGAAGTGAAGGAGATGCCGAACAAAAAGGTAGATAGACATACAGTAAATATTCAACACTACCTAGTGGTAGTGGAATTAGATAAAGATTAAAAAAGGCAAACAAGAGAAAACAATAATGGAAATAAAAAGCCTTGTTTATTTCCACTATGGGAATTGGGTGAGGAAGGACTGAGGGATTAACAATGTGGGTGCATGTTGATGATATCAAGAATAATTACATCTGCATGTTCCCTCAGCTCTGTGCTCACAAAATGTAGATACTGGAGCATCCCAAATGGGCCACACCTGATCATCATCAGTGACTCACTTTACATCATTATCCAGGACTAAGCATTTCATTATAGTCTTGACAACACTGCCATTTTATAAAACTCAGCCATCCCCACTCATTGCCTGTGAATGAAAATGATGTCCTGTAACATAGGGCATGGCATTGCCTCTAGGTCTTACCAAGTCAATGGGCTCCTGCAGACCCTACTGACTGCAGATACCCCAAACATGAGCACTTTGATGGCACTGTGCCAGCTTTCATGATTGCTTAGTAACTGTAATAACACAATGTGCATTTTGGGAATAGAGTTGTGCCATGGTCACAGTCAAGTCACCTTGTTCAATGAACTTGGTGTGGCATGTAAATCTTTGGGTCTTAGTGAACATTAAGATTGAGTGATGGCCCCAAGTCCCACACAACCTATTGAAAATATGGATATGCATGGCACATTCCCTTAGGGTAGATAGTAGTTGCTTATTGAGGGAGAGAATTCCTTACTATCACCCAACTAAGGATTGGAGGTGAGACCTCACTTATGCTCCACTACAACAGTGCCACTATTGTCTTTGACAGGTCCTGTGGCATGATGTTGTGAGGTATGGCAACATGTGGCTCACTTATCACCTTCACCCTTGAAAGTAATACCAGAAGTCTCTGTTGTAGTATAGTGTGACAACTGATCAGAAGCTGAGATTATAATACCTGTGTATAGCCTTGGCTGACTGTTGCATGAGAGTGCATAGACCTGCAGTGCCAGAATTGATGGCATTTGTTGAGAGAGCTACTGGGATACTGCAAAATTTGATGGACAAAAACAAGGTGCCAAAAAGGCACTTGTTTGCCACAATATGTAAGTGCATCCATGGTTATTAATGCTCCAGCTGACAAGCCTTGGAGGAACAGATGGAGACATGAGGTCTTCTGCAGGAGCAAACTGTCAGACACAATGGCACCTTGAGGGATAAGATGAAGAGCTTTGTGAGATACTCCTAGAATGGAGACACTGTGACATCCTCAAAAGCAGAAGCTGATATCAGGAAATACAGAAATTGAAAGCCAATAGACTGCACAACAGCATCAAAGCATGAACTCACATGAAGTACAGTGGGTGGGTGTCTTGATATAAATACACCCAGAGGACATAGGCCAAAACCAACACAGAGCACTTGTGTTTTTGCCATCAGAAGTCCTTTGCAATAGTGTCTTCACTCCATATTCTTGCTTCTACAATGTTTCTATCCATCAGTCCATGGAGCCTGCACAATACTGTCTGCACAGGAATGAGCTAACACTGGCAAAGAGGGAGAACATGGGTGTGATTGCAACAATAGCAAGTAGATAAGTGGTGTAGCATAGGCTACAGAGTGAGGATATGTGGTTAGACATTGTGTAAATGTCTAAGGGTCTATAGAAAGTGGGGAAGTGGGTTTATGTAGTGTGCATTGAACAGAGTTCAAGCAGAGTGTGGGAAGTTGGTTGTTAGAACATGTTGTGAGAGCATGGTTATTGTGATATAAGTGGGTGATGTATATTAGGTAAGTAGGTAAGACATAATGGAGACATATATTTATGTGTGGGAGGTGAAGCTGAACAAAAACACACACATATTCCAACAAATACCTGTGTTGGGAGCATCATCTATTGAAATATGGGCAAAGTGGCAAACAGCAGATTGAGCATCACATTGCAGAGATAGGCTTGTTAGCCCAGGTGGAGATGAATGAGCCAAGAGGACAACAGTCCAAAGGCCTAGAGAGATAGCTAGGGAGATAGCTGTAAGATAGAGAAGATGTGTACCAGAGGGTAGAGGGTACACAGAAAAGAGAGAGAGCTGCATAGAGCAGGTATGTCAGAAGAGAACTCAGAGAGTAGAAGAGATACTCACCTCAGCACATGCAGAAGTGCTGAGGTAAGACAAAGACAAAGTGAAGAAGATATAGTAAGAGCTAGATAGAGTTTAAGAGGAGCTCAAAACATAAAGAGAAAAGAAATACCAATAAGATGAGATAGAGATAAGTATACTTAATAAGTAAACAGTGTGATCAGCATCATAAGGTAGTGAAAAACCAACACCTGGGAACCCTGTTGTATTGCAGCATGGAGCAATAGGACATCACCTGTGA
>QLPN01006628.1:0-28051 GCA_003314395.1 Albatrellus ellisii
ACCTGTGCAGATACAATGCTCCCACTGTAAAGGAGATTGCTGCCATCATTCCTGGAGGTGGAGGAAAGCAAGTGGACTTGCATCATGACATTATTGTGCACCTGCATGGAGGTAATGTTAGGAGGATCAGTCATCTGCAGCATAGCTATTCCCCATTGCACTATGTCCTCCTCTTTGTCAGGACCAACTAACTGATGATGGGCATTGTTGTGAAAGCCTTGCAATCCTGACTTATCCCTGCCTCCTTTAGAGGACTTATTGGGAGCTGCCTTGGAACTAGGCCAGGGATGAGGGATCTCAGCCAGAGTAGAAGGGGTGGAACCAGCTGTAACAAACTGGGGTCTATTTGCTATACTACCTCACTACTTATAGTACTATGAACAGCACACAGACCAGGTGCAGTAGCTAAGGGCAGGTCAACAGTAAAGTAAAGCACAGCATGTGTGGGAGCATAGCTGACAGATGTCCAGCATCTGTGAGAACCACTACCCATGAGGCAGTAAAGACTGTGATAAGATAGAGGATTAGATGTAGATCAGATAAGATATAAAGATAAGATGATCTAATCTAATCATATCAAAAGTAAACATAAAAGAAAGTCAAAGAAAAGAAATAATAACAGCAGGGAATAAGGTCAGTGATAGGAGTCTGACACAGTGCTGCAGATGAGAATGAGACCAGGGGGTGAAGGGGAGGAGGACACAGATGCACTGTGCCTACACACAAACCTGTGCTACATCCACCCACTATTTTTGTATGTACTCTTGCTTGACATAGCATACCTATTCAGTGTGTTCTGCAGCACTGCACAGGTGGTGTTCATCACACACATGCTCACAGAGCTGTCATTGTTGGATCCATGAGTGGAGGTGCTCTCACTGCATGCTGTGGGGCTCAACCCTGTGGTGGTTGGGCACTGGCTAGTCAGCACAAGTGGTGCATGCAAGTATCAGGACATGCTGGTGCAGTACTTGCATGTGCATGGGCTTGCAGGTTGTGGTGGTATCCCACCTGCAGAGGAGAACTTTATGGTGGGGTGGCAGGCTGTGGGTGTGGCATGGATGCCTGCAAGCACACATGCAATGGGCAGGTGTTACCTGATCATGCCTGTGGACATGATGAGCATTGTGGAGGTGTCAGGCACAGGTGGGGTTGGGCCTTGGGGTGTGTGGAAGTGCTGATGAGGGCATGGGAGTGGGTCAAGGCTGAGGGTGAAGAGGGGTCAGGAAGTACTACCCCCAGAGTGTGCAGCTCATCAAGGACCTCACCACCATGAGCCACATTGTGTTCAACCATGGCACATCCCCCCCTCCTTGCATCTTGCTCAACAGCATGCAGCCCTCTACCTGCCCACATGGCCACTGCCCAAACAGCATGGTTCTTTTTGCTATATTGTCCTCAGAGAGCCAAGGTCCATTTACTCATCTCTTTCAAATCTAATGCCCATATAGTACATCATCACCCATGCTGCTGCTGTATGAGCAGCATGTGGCCACTATGACCCCACCCAGACCATCATTGTACTAACAGTGGGTGGCCACCACCTGGCCACCCACACCACCACTGTCCCAGGATGCTGCACCCACATGCACACATGCACTGCCACTGTTCCAGCACAGCATGGCAGGTTTCTGTGAGGCCAACGCATTGTCAAAGCTGAACAACTGAAGAAAAGACTAAAAACAGAGAAAGGACAATCGCACTTCAACTAGTGGATATCCCAGATATATTAGCATGTAGTAAATAAGAAGAGAGAAGAGTACTGTACCTAGCAGATATCCCAGATGATCAGAACTGGGGAATAAACCACTAGGAGTCCTATGTATATATAGTACCCTGAAGCATGCACAGACCATGCAGTACAGTATAAGGCCAGAGAATGAGAAAGTAAAGTGATGATGTCATATCTAATAATAGAAAGGACACATTGATGAGCATCATGTGCACATAATGCCGGAAAATGACCATCAGCGACATCAGACAAACACAGCGACATTAATGTGCCACACATGAAAATCATCCACAGTTGCTATAATCACACATTCACACAGGCATCGGAAAACAATACCGGGTCGGCCGACGAGGGATAGGACGAATAGGCCGAGGCATGGTCTAGACCCACCAAAGTAACCATGGAGGTATGAGTCGTGAAGTCAGCATTTGGTGTGATTGGCGCTATTCCTCTTTTGCTCATCCACTATAGTATGATACTTTATTCGCTCGCATACAGACTCCACTTCATTTCAAATATCCCTATGATCGACCCTACACTGTAAATTTTCTGTTGTGTTTTGTTGTGCTCCAGTCTTGGAGCTAGGCTTGTATTTAGATAGCGCATCGTCCATCGAAATGACCAGATTTCCCCCACCCTCAATTTGACTTCTTCTCCCATCTGAGTCGATAATCAAAAAGCGAGTATCAACCTTCCCTCCACATGTCTTATTATCAAGAAAAGTGTGCATTCCCCATAAGTTGTGTTTATCATTGCGTTGCGTAGCGTTCTCCATTGTGTTCTCCATTGCGTTGCGCTGTGTTGCGTTCTCTACTGCATCGCATTTTGTTTCCACTACATTGGATTCTCTATCATGCTCTCTATTGTGTCATTTTGCATCCGTCTTATCATGTCATATCATCAGTTTATTACCCAAGTCGTGTTCCTCTAGTAGCTCTAGTCAAATTGCACTATCGCCCTTATCGCCCTTAACTGCTAATACTCTCTACTTTGGTGTCTAGGGAACTTTACGGCTTGCACCCTCCAGCAATTGCTGTGGTTGTGGTTACTTTCCCCTTTCAGCCCGGCACAGCACATATCAACGTCAGTGCTGACTGAGGCTCTGCAGCAACTGTGAGAGTGATTGGTGATACTCCACAGCAGGTGTGAGAAGGATTGGTGAGCATGCGCAGTAAGTGTGAGAAAAGGAAGTATAACTAAAGATAGAATGGGCCGATCGGAGATCGGACGACATGCGCGTCATCGGCCGATAAAGACGAAGAAAGAGAGTGCATGACCATGGGAATCGCTTCGATAGATCAGGAGCGATTGTAAGATCTATGACAATAGAAGTATAAGAAAGTAGAGGAAAATAAAGAGAAAAATAGGGAAAATAACAGTGGCCTGACAGTTTCTGGCTTGCCACCCACATTCACACAGGTGATGGGCACATATCTCCCCTTCTGTGCTGACCTGCACACTCACATCACTGCTGTGTCAACAGTGCATGGCCCCCTACCTGCCCATGCCACCACCATATGAACAGTGCAGCCACCACATTGCCTGTGCTACTGCCATGTGGCATGCCACACATTCTTCCTGTGTGCATGCACTGTGCTGGTGTATGCCAGCCAATGAACATCATGCCCTCTTTTTCCTTTCTTTCTTTCATCCTCAACTCACACATCACAGGTATGTGTTCTGTCAACAGAACTATCAATCATATTCAACTTTGTGCCTATTGTTCATACACTTCTGTTTACATCTATCATTGTTTCCTTTTATTCTCTGTTGCTATATATATCTACAACTGTAATTAGTTGATAACTCAATGCAGCAGGTATTTACTCTATCTTGATGTTTTGCAAACCTCTTGGTGGGTTCTGTTCATACCAGCCCTTTACACAATAACATGTTGGGCAGAATGTTCAGGCTATGTTTTTCTGTATTGAATCATGCTACTCTACCCATGAGCATCATTGTGCCTGCAGGTAGGCTGAGTACCTTGGTTCTACAATCATGTTGGTCTTTCTTCTATTTTTATGGATCTACACTTAAATGCTTTGGCAGTATTTTCCCTTTTACTTTCCTTACACACAGGTCCAGTGTTCCTGGGCTGATGAACAGGGACATGTATGAGTACTGATCATTGTCAGTGCAATGCACCTGCACAGGCTTTGCCAATGGGGATGCCTGGGTATGGGTATGGGTATGGGTTTCATGTGTGATAACCAGTGATGATCACTAGGGATGGGGACAGGGACAGGAACAGGAACAGGGATAGGACATGGACATTGGTGAGGAATGTTGCAACTCATTTAACCATGTCTGCTTTAGTTAATGTTGCAATGCAATAGGATAGGTCTTTACTTTATTGCTGGAGAGGCAATTGGTCTGCAGGTTGGGATCAGTTTGTAAATTGGACTTGGTCTGTAGATAGACAGGGTACTGTTTCCTTTTATTTTCTGTTGCAACAAGCTATGTATACTTTCATTGATGATGTCCTATTACTCAATATTGCAACACAACAAGTTTTTACACTAGTCTCACTATAAGAATGGGACTAGGATTGGTAAGCAATCCCATATTAGGGGGAAATGGTGTGTGAGGTTGACATGTGGTTGAGGTATTGGCACTACAAAAATTTGTCCCCTAGTGTGGTGCACCATGCATGGCACACATGCAGCAGTGTGGCATGCACACAGCAGTGTGGTGCTGTGCAGCAGGTGTGTCTGGCCTTTTTCCAACTGCTTGCACTGCATGTGCTGGCTGCTCACCAATGCTATGATGCCTGAGCCTCTACCCCCACACTGTATGTACTGGCTGCTCACTACAGCCATGTACTGCATCCATGGGCTGCTCACCAGCTTCATCATCCCTGAGCTCCTATCCCCATGTTGCATGTGCTGGCTGCTTTTATCTTTTTTATTATGACAAAAAGCAAATTGTGTGCAGGAGCTGAGCTGACTCATTTGCTATCCCCACAGACTATATGGCCCTGCAGCCACACACCCTCCCTCTCATGGAAGCTTACTTGCTGCCTGTGTCCACTCAAGAGGATGCAGGCAATTGATACATCCCTTCCCCTGTGCCCACCCACACACCCACACCACCACTGTACAAACAGTGCACAGCCATGTCACTGCTGTGTCAACAGCATGTGGCTCTCTGTGAGGTTGAGCAGCCACATGGTGAGTGCTGCACATGCCATGCACGCTGCCTCAGGCATATCATACAACAGCAGGCCCAGCACATCTGTGCACAGCCCAGTACTGCATGTCTGCCATGGCATGCTTGGGATGCAGTGTCATGGCAATGTTGGCAGTGGTGGTGGTGATGAGGCTGCCATCTTGCTTGCCCATGCCTACCCAGTGTCACAGTGGTAACCACCTCTGCAGCTGTGAACAATGGTGCAGGGTTGAATATGTGGTGCTGCAGAGCCTTGGACACAAGGCTGCACAGGTGCTGCACAAGTGCTGTTGGTTTTTTCATTACCTTATGATGCTGATCACACTGTTTACTTATTAAGTATACTTATCTCTATCTCATCTTACTGGTATTTCTCTTCTCTTTATGGTTTGAGCTCCTCTTAAACTCTATCTTGCTCTTACTATATCTTCTTTACCTCATCATCTTCTCACCTCAGCACTTCTGCATGTGCTGAGGTGAGTATCTCTTCTACTCTCTGAGTTCTCTTCTGACATACCTGCTCTATTCAGCTCTCTCTTTCTTCTGTGTACCCTCTACCCCCTGGTACACATTGTCTCTATCTTACAGATGTGGTCTTAATCTCTGCTCTGTCTTACCAAGGCTGTGGCCATGTCTCTTTCTATAATGGCCCTTGGGCTCTACTCTTATTAGTTTTATGTCATGGTGTCTGCTTCCCTAGCTGTGCTGCCCACTTTCAACAAGTGCAAGGTGCAGTGCATAGTTGAGGTGCTGGCTGTCAACTACACAGCACATGAGGTTGTGCAGGCTTGTGCTGCTCTCCACCATGCATGTTGCAGTGGCAGTGGCATGGGGCAGCTCAAGCCACATCACATAGAGCACATTGAAGTTGGCATGTGTTATGAGGCACTTGCTTAGGCACCTCATAACAGACTTGTTTTTTCTTTTCTTTTCTTTTTTATCTTACTTACTATAAGTGTAGTCTTAACTACAGTTGTTGAGCGTAACTCCAACTATTGATTGGACCAATGACACAGTTTCATTTTCACAATGCCCATCAGAATGCAAAACTTCCATGACAACCATCACACCAATATTCTCCAAAGAAGACAACTATCCTAACCAAATCAAAGATCAATGGACAATAGAAGGACTAAACCTATTCCAAATGACCTTATCAATGCAATGGAAAAGGAATGGATTTAGTTCCACCCCATTATCACAACCTAGGAAATGTTTGTAATGAAGAAGCTTCTACTCAACTACCCAAATGATGATCATGTGATCATGTGATTGACCTGAAACCAGGAATGGAACCATATGCCAGAAAAGCATACCCCATTGACAATAAACAATGAGAGGTGCTTCATACTTTCATATCCAAAAATAGCAAAAAGGGATATATCCACCCATCAAACTCTCCATGGGCAGCCCCTTTTTTCTTGGTTGGAAAGAAAGATGGAAAGTTATGTCCATGTCAAGATTATCAGAGATCAAACAAAAGAACCATCACCAACAAATACCCACTACCACTTATCCCCAAACTCATAGACAAACTCAAAGGCACCACTATCTTTACTACACTCAACCTCAGATGGGGATACAACAACATATGCATCAAAGATAGAGATGAACATAAAGCCACATTTATAGCTGATGGGAAATTATGGGAACGAACAGTAATGTTCTTCAACCTCCAGAATTCCCCAGCTATGTTCCAACCCATGATGAATGCCCTCTTTGATAACCTTATCACCATGGGCCATATCATCATTTACATGGATGATATCCTCATCTTCTCAAATGATCTATCAGAACATCAGAGATTAATTCATCAAGTCCTCCAACATCTTATTGACAAAGATTTATTCCTCAAACCAGAAAAATGCTTCTTCAAAAAACAATCTATTGAATACCTCAGCATGATCATCTCCCACAATCAAGTTCACATGGACCCTGCCAAACTATCAGCAATCACTGAATGGCCTACTCCAGAAAAGGTTAAAGATGTTCAATTATTTTTAGGGTTTATAAATTTCTATCAATGCTTTATCAAAGATTTTGCAAAGATGACCAAAGCCCTTACAGAATTAATGTGAAAAGATCAACCTTGGGACTGGACCAATGCCTGACAAACCACATTTAAACAATTGAAAACTGCATTTACCACTACCCTGATCCTTCTAATACCTAATTTTGATGCCCCCTTTAAACTCAAAACCAATGCTTCAGACTTCAATTATGGCACCATATTGTCCCAACAAGGACCAGATTCCCATTGGCACCCCATCACATACCTATCAAAACAAATGACTCCACCAGAACAAAACTATGTCATTTATGACAAGGAATTACTCACCATCATCCAGGCCCTCAAAACCTGGCATCATTATCTTGAAGGAAGCCCTCACCCCATGGACATATGGTCTGATCACAAGAACCTCAAATATTTTTCTACTGCCAAACAGCTTAACTGTCATCAAGCTCAATGGAGCTGATTCCTTTCACATTTCAACTTCTTGGTTTCACACCATCCAGGTGCCCTCAATAAAGCTGATTGTCTGACCAGGAGGCCAGACCATGAGGAAGGGGTATTACAATGTTAAAACCAAAAGTATTTCACATAAACATCACTGGAAGACACCTGACACCCACCTGATCAAAAAATATCAGACAACAAATTATTGAACAACTCAAAACCAATACACTTTCCCAAGAAATGTTCCAGAAAAACAAGAACCTCAGACCTCAGAAATTAACCCAAGGTATTCAAGAATGGAGCTATGAAGATGAACTCCTTTTCCATGGAAAAATCTATATTCTGGACAACAAGGAACTCCAAAAAGAAGTTGTATGTATCCACCATGACTCAGCCCCTGCCAGACATCTGGGATGATGGAAAATGTACAAACTTATCCAATGAGACTATTGGTGGCCAGGAATGTCCTTATTCATCAAAGCATACATAGAAGGATGTGCAACATGTCAATCAACCAAGAATATCACACATCCCACCAAAGCTCCACTCATTCCAACAGAAACTCCTAATGAACCATGGCAACATGTCACCACTGATTTTGTAACAGACCTTCCAGAAGTAAATGGATATGACTCAATAAACATCATTGTTGACAAGCTACTATCATCATGCCTTGCAAGAAAACCATTACCACCTCAGAAATGGCACAACCATTCTTAGATCATGCATGGAAATGTTTTGGCCTTCCAGATGAAATCATCTCCAATTGAGGACCCTAATTTGCTTCCAAGGTTACTCAGGAAATCTGGAAAACACTAGGGATCACTTCAGCAATGTCCACCACTTATCACCCACAATCTGATGGAGAAACTGAGTGTGTAAACCAAGAAATAGACCAATATCTCTGAGCCCTCAGAGATCAATCACTGATGAAATGGCTCAAATTACTCCCATTTGCTGAATTCTCTCACAATAACCATGTTCATTCCACTACACAGAAATCCCCATTTGGAATCATTATGGGATACAAACCCCAATTCACTATCAAACCAATCACTACACATGCACCTGAAGCAAAAAACTGACTCCAACATATACAGAACATAAGAGAAGAAGTAACCACAAGTCAGAAACTCACCAATCACATAACCAAAGACTCACATGATAAACACAGAACTACCTTCATCACATACAAAGAAGGTGACCAAGTATGGTTAGATGGAAAAAACCTCAAACTCCAATATCTGAAAATGAAACTAGCCCCAAAACAGTTTAGCCCATTCCCTATCAAAGACGTCCTCAGACCTGTCACCTATCAGCTCAAATTACTGCCAAAATGGAAGATCTATCCTGTGTTTCATGTCCTGCTTCTCATGCCATTCAAGGAAACACCTGAACACAGCCCCAACTATACAAAACCACCCCCAGAGATAGTCAAAGGCAAAATGGAGTTTGAAGTGGAAACAATCATTGGCTCTAGAGTGCAGAACAATGGACAGCTCCAATATCACATCAAATGGAAGGGATACCCTGAATTGGACAACATGTGGGAACCACAGGGAAATCTGAGGAATGCACAGCAGGAAATAGATGACTTCCACAAATGAAGGCCAAGTGCACCAAGACCACTGCACAGCCTGGGAGTAGACCTATTCACATTCAGAAATCACCTGACCACACCCCTCACCCATACTTAAGGAAATTGTCTCATGTTCAAAATAATCATCACCAACATGTCTTCACTCCCCCCATCCTCTGCATTCTCCTCCCCCCTTTCCTCATTCTCTCTCCTCGCCTCCCCCTGCTTTTGCCCATCCACCCTCCCCTTCACAGAGGAGGATGCCACCACCACCACCACCCCACCCCCTCCACTGCCAAGCCCCCTCTCTCTTCAAATGGGACTCACTGGCCCTTGGCCCATCCCCTGGGGGTTTACCCCTGTCATCTGCCACCCTGCTACCCCCTACCCACCACAGCAACCTATAAGCCAGAGCTATCTCCAGTTTTGCCCACCCTCCCTTGCCCTCTCCTGCTCAGCCTGCCCCCAGTGCTCCCTTTGGAGGAGCACATCACTGACACCCCAGCCTCCCTCCCAGGCCTCATCACCACCCCCACCTCCCAAGTGGCCTCCTGGGGCAACCCATTGGTGGGCTGGTGGCCCACCACCCATCACCATGTCAAGGCCTGGTCCTCATCCTTGTCCTCCCCTGCCCCAGCCCCACAAGGGGGGGCCTGCTTCAAGTGCAGCCAGCATGGCCACCACCAGGCTCAATGCCCCAACCCCTGCCACTGCCACACCCCCTACACCCACCCCTGCCCCATCAAGCATCTTGATGCAATGTTCCTCACCTGGGAGGCAGAACATGTCTTCTTCCACAGGAAGAACCTCCTGGCCCAGGAGGACCTCACCTGGGTCCACAAGGAGGCCCACTACTGGGCCCAGCACCAGGCCACCCACCCCACCACTCCCCCTGAATGCCATGGTTCTTCAATGGGGGGATGACCAATGGG
This sequence comes from Albatrellus ellisii, assembly GCA_003314395.1. Classification (NCBI taxonomy): domain Eukaryota; kingdom Fungi; phylum Basidiomycota; class Agaricomycetes; order Russulales; family Albatrellaceae; genus Albatrellus; species Albatrellus ellisii. The sequence goes on from QLPN01006628.1 coordinate 9,870, forward strand.
TTCATCCTGGCCTGGGACACCCTCCCCCTTCCTATCAAAGATGGGCACCACATCCATTACTAGGAAGCAGAGGGTGGGGGGCAACAGGTCAGGGAACCCCATCAAGCATCACAGGCAACACATCACATAAAGAGGGGGTGATGTTATGAGGCACTTGCTTAGGCACCTCATAACAGACTTGTTTTTTTCTTTTCTTTTCTTTTTTATCTTACTTTCTATAAGTGTAGTATTAACTACAGTTGTTGAGCTTAGCTCCAACTTATAGTAAGAACTCTATCCCTGTCAGGACATGTTATTTTTCTTTTCATTTTATGATTTTCTTTTATCTTATTGCTCAAGATCTACCCTACATCTTATCTTATTCGATTAGATCTTTTGCAATAATCTATGACTCATTCATCATTCATCATCAGGCCAATTACTCTTTACTTATGACACATATTCTCACACTGACTGTGCAATGCTGCACATTACTTACTGATCATTCTCACACATGCTGTGCATGACATCATGCTATCCTCATTCTTATACTTCAAATGCCTGCCCTACAGTGACATACATGGTCTGTGCACACAGGCATTTACTATATATACTATACTTCATAGTGTACTTGTTCTTTAGCTTAGTACTTCTGGGATATCCACTTCATAGCAAGTTAGTCCTTGAAAATACTATCATCCTTTATCCCTTTCCTCTTCATAAGTCTACTGTGTGACCTCACTAGCAGTGTCAGCCTCGCAATAGTACTAAGCTCTTTAGCAACCCCACACTCTCATCTCTTGACCCTTGCATTTGAACCATCACTCCCCTCCCTACTTGTCTAAGAAGATGAAGTACTTTGTTTTTATGGTTCCAATTTTTCATAGTCAGCTACAGTGCTGGGCCTTACATTGCCTCAGTGAGTAGTGCAAGGGTGTCTTACCACTTAGTGGAGCACCACAAACCCCCTGACAACCATTCAGACCAGGGTTACAATAAATTTTACTGTATCAGAGAATTCTTTTGTATCATATGAGTAGCACTTAGCACAAACTATACCACCACCCCTTCCACTTTGCATTTGAAAGGCTTGCACCCTTGAAAAAGGTGTAAAGAGTTTTCACTTTGTGCAATTTTATCTTTCATCATTCCAAGAATTCTCTGCTCAGAAAAGAGGACTATGTCAGGCAAATCATATGCCAGACTTACCTCTTCATTATCTGCACCCACATGACCTCACACATCTCAAGCTCTCATCTGATATTACAGAAACACCTTCCAATATTGCTGACAACAGTCCATTTGGTTTTTCAAACTCCACAATCCTTACTACAATGGTCACCCTGATGAATTCCCATGGCACTTCTTTCCAAACTACTGGGAAAGAACCAGCCCATATTATAATTTGATCCCCCAAGCCTACATCTTCAGAAATGAGCAATGATGAGCTCAGGACCCAGCAATTGGGAAATGAGGAATCCAGCTCCCATGATCAAAGACTCATCAGCAGAGGCAGAAAGGGAAAGAGCTACAGAAATGGAAAGGGAAAGGAGACAGGCAGAAACCACCAGACTATGCATCACAGATCTGGAGGATACAGTGGAGATGATGAAAACAGCAATGGAGGAACAGCATATTGCGTTCAAAAGCAGAACACCCAATTCTTGGAGATGGGAACTGCATTGGCACAAATAACCAACTCATTGGCCAATATCACAGCGATGATAAGCACCCAACCAACCCTACACCCTACACCAGCTGGTACATCTGGCCAATCTGCAGGCCTAGGGGCCCACATGTTTGCCCAACACAAAGTCAAAGTTTCTGCGCCTACTCCATTTTCAGGGAAGTGTGACAAACTTGACTCCTTCATACAAGAGTTATTCCTAGTATTCAGGGCAAACAAAACATGGGTGGACAATGATCATATTACCCATGCCCTATCATATATGATAGGAGGAAGCGCAGAGGCTTGGAGGAACTTACAAGTTGCCAAACAGTGACTACATGAGGCTGATCCCCTCAATCCACTCCATCCTATGCCATTCCAAGATTGGGTAGACTTTGATGATAAACTATGTGCACAATTTGGAGATCCAGATGAAGCTCACACAGCTCAACAGGAACTCCATAAAATATGACAAATGGGACAAACAGTGGAGGAATACACTACCAATTTTCTCCTCATTGTGGCAAAAGCAAAATATGATGACTAAGCTCTCATAGATTGCTATCACAGAGGATTAAATAACAAACTCCTGCAAAGGATCTACAACATCAACCCCCCCCCCTGTTACCTATTTACAGTGGCAGCAAGTAGCTCAAACCATGGACAGACACTGGCATGAGTATAAACAACTCATGCAAACTAAAGGCACTTCTAGTTGGACTCCCAGAAACAATTATATGTGACCAGGATGGAATGTCCAGAGCAATCCACCAATGCAAAGGGCCAGCAATGCCACTGTACCCATGGATGTTGACAGGGTGCAAAGAAGGAAGAAAATCATTTGCTATAATTGCAGACAAGAGGGGCACATATCATGTGAATGCCCACAGAAGGGGAAGAAAAGCATCAGGGAAATACACAAGGACATCAGGCAGATGTTAACAGAAGATTTCCAAAAGATGATGAATGATGAATGGGAGAAGAGAGGATTGCCTGTAGATAGGCAGGGTTTTGCCAAGGACAATCAGTAGATACCACTGCATTGTCCTCCAATTGTTTCTTGGTTCTGTTTCCTGATGATGGCGCTGTTGATCATGCCAATGTATGTGACCCTACAATCATTGATGAATGCATTATTGTTTCAAATCATCAAGAAAAGAAAGAGAAAGAGGTACCTGAGAGTATACCCTCTCAAAAAGAAGAAAAGCATGAAATCATGGGAATAAAAGTGGAATTACCCATGATCAAAGTAGAAATCAAAACAGTGGATACCAGAGCAACAGTAACTGTAGACACACTACTTGATTCTGGAGTAACAACATGTTACATTGATGAACAATTTGTGAAACAAAATAACTTAAACACAAAAAATTTACCAATCACAATACCAGTTTACAATGTCAATTTAACAAAGAATGAGAATGGATCTATACAAGAAACAGTAGATCTAATCTTGAAAACTTATGATCATACCGAAAGAACTACATTCTGTGTCACTGGTCTAGGAAAAACCAATCTAATTCTTGGAGAAACATGGCTTAAAATCCATAATCCAGAAATAGATTGGCAATCAGGATTAGTAACATTCTCTAGATGCCCAAGAAGATGTCAAGCTAGACTACTTGAAGAAAAAAAGGTCTCAAAAGAAGATCAGAGCAACAAAAAAGGAGGCAAAATTGAAGAAAGAGGTATTAAAGATGGTTGAAGTTGATGATGATGAAGAAGATGAACCAAGACCAGGAGATAAGATCTTATGCATTATGATTGGCCAAGAAGAGAAAGAAGCAGCAATCAATAATATCAGTCAAGATCTTGCAATAGAAGCAGAGAAGAAGAAGATCAAATGATCTTTCAAAGACATTGTTCCTCTCACATATCACCATTTCAAAACTGTCTTTGAAAAAGAATCGTTTGACAAATTACCTCCCAAATGTATCTGGGACCACACCATAGAGTTGAAGCCAAACTCAAAAATGCATGCAGGAAAGGTCTACAACCTATCTCTTATCAAACAAGCAGAGTTAGAGAAATTCATAGATGAAAATCTTAAATCTGGATGTATATGACCCTCTAAATCTCCAATGGCATCACCATTTTTCTTCATCAAAAAGAAATCAGGGGAATTACATCCAGTACAAGACTATTGTTGCCTCAATGAAATTACAATCAAAAATGCATATCCATTACCACTTATTTCAGAACTGATTGATAAACTCAAAGGGGCCAAGTTCTTTACCAAACTTGATGTTCAATGGGGCTATAACAATGTATGAATCCAAGAGGGAGATGAATGGAAAGCGGCTTTCATCACAAACAAAGGATTATATGAACCACTCATCATGTTCTTTGGATTGACAAACAGCCCAGCAACCTTCCAAATGATGATGAATCATCTTTTCTGTGTTCTTATCACAAATGGCAAAGTAGTTGTTTATATGGACAGTATTCTCATCTTCACCAAAACACTTGAAGAACATTGTCAAATTGTTGCTGAAGTATTACAAATACTTCAAGATGACAAACTCTATCTAAAGCCAGAAAAATGCAATTTTGAGAAGGAAGAGATAGATTACCTTGGACTCAAAATCTCCTTTGACAAGATCATGATGGATCCTGTCAAAGTACAAGGCATTGCAGAATGGCCCACTCCTACTACAGTCACAGAAACCAGATCATTCTTGGGATTTGTCAACTTCTACCAACATTTTATCAGAGGATTTTCAGAAATTGCCAAACCTCTGAATAGTCTTCTACAGAAAGATGCCAAATGGAAATGGGACAATGAACAAAAACATGCATTCAAATCATTGAAATCAGCCATGTGTTCCAAACCTATTTTGGTATTCCCTGAAGCAGACAAACCATATTTGGTAGAAGCTGACAGCTCTGGTTATGCAACTGGAGCTGTATTATCACAAAAATGTGACAATGACAAGTGGCATCCAGTAGCCTACATCAGCAAAAGTTTATCGCCAGCAGAACGCAACTATGACATCTATGACAGAGAGATGTTGGTGATAATCAGAGCACTGGAACAATGGCAGCACTATCTTGAAGGTGCACAAAACCCAGTTGAAATCCTTACAGATCATAAAAATCTAGAGTACTTTATGAGTACCCAGAAATTGAACCATTGCCAGGAACAATGGTCTCTCTTTCTTTCTAGATTTGATTTCAACCTTACCCATCACCCAGGCAAATCATCTGACAAGCCTGATCACCTCTTGAGACATTTGGATCATAAAGAGGGGGTGGACCATGATAATGACAACATCATACTGCTAAAACCAGAGTTTTTCAAACAATCAATCAATGCAGTATTCACAAACCCACCACTACTGAAAAAGATCTTAGAAGCACAAAAGAACGAAAGAGAGATACAACAATGGAGAGAATGGCCAGCAGATGAAGCAAAGATGGCAATCATTGCAGGACATGGGGAAAATGGACTCATTACATACAAAGGAAAAATCTTCATTCCCAATAGTTGCAGAGCAGAAGTAGTGAAACATTGTCATGACAGTCCAATAGCAGGTGGACAATGGAGAATGTTGGAGTTGGTAGGAAGAACCTTTTGGTGGAAGGGTATGGCAGCATACATTGGAAGATACATAAAAGGATATGAACTTTGTCAAAGAACAAAAGTCATCACAAAGAAGCCACAGGGTGAACTCACACCTAATGAAATCCCAGACTGACCCTGGCAAATTATATTGACCAACCTTATCACACAACTGCCAGACAGTCAAGGATACGACTCTATCTTAGTAGTGGTGGATCAATTTTCAAAAATGATTCATGCAATGCCCACCACTACTACAGTAACAGCAGAAGGAGTCACATGACTTTTCAGAGACAATATCTGGAAACTACATGGACTACCAGAAAAAGTTCTCTCTGACAGAGGCCCACAATTTGCTTCAAGAGTCATGAAGGAATTGAACAAAATCCTTGGAATAAAAACAGCTCTTTCAACTGCCTTCCATCCACAAACCAATGGACAAACTGAATGGATCAACCAAGAGATAGAACAGTATCTCAGAATATTCATAAACCATCGACAAAGTGATTGGATGAACTGGTTACCTATGGTGGAGTTTTGTTATAACAATTGAATCAACACATCTACAAAACAAACTCCATTTATGTTGAACAGTGGCCAACATCCAAGAATGGGATTTGAACCTCATGCAGAATCAAATATCAAATCAGTAGACATCTTCATATCTTCTCTAGAGAGAGCTAGAGATGATGCCAAATCCGCATTGAAAAAGGCAGCAGACGATATGAAAACATACTACGATGTGCATAGAGGAGAGACTCCCATGTACAAAGTAGGGGATAAAGTTTGGCTCAATACATCCAATATTCAATTGGACAGACTCATGAAGAAACTAGATCATAAACAAATTGGACCATATGCGATTGTTGAAGTCCTATCCAACAACAGTTGCAAACTCGCATTACCAAAGACATTAAAGATTCATCTGGTGTTTCATGTGGTCAAACTACTACCTTTCATAGCCAACTCTATTCCTGAAAGAAAGCAAAAACCCCCACCAGCTCCTATTGTAGAAGGAGGAGAAGAGAGATATGAAGTCGAAGAAATTCTTGATACTCAAAAAAGATATGGCAAGGTCAAATATTTGATCAAGTGGAAAAACTACCCACATGAATCCAATTCTTGGGAACCAGCATCTACCATTACCAAAGATGTTCCCAAATTGGTCAAAGAATTCCATTTGTCACATCCAACCACCATTTGAGTCATCCAGAATATTGTATTACCAGTGAAACGACTTTTGGACAAAGTGACTATCCCTACCAGAGGATCATTATTTGCAGCAGGACTAGATCTTTACAGTGCAGAAGAAATGGAGGTACTACCAAACAGTCAAAAGTTAATTGATACTCAAGTCTCCCTGGCTATACCAAGCCACTGCTATGGATGTATTGCTCCCTGCAGTGGATTGGCTGTCAAAAACTCTATATCAATTGGAGCTGGAGTAATTGACTCAGACTACCATGGTCCCCTCAAAATTCTTCTCATTAATAATGGAAATGACATATTCCATATAAAAGAGAAAGATTGCATCACACAATTAATCCTCAAAAACATATCTTTCACTGATGTTCTAGAAGTTGATTCCTTGGATGATACTTCAAGAGGAAAGGAAGGTTTTGGATCAATGGGGGTTTAGTGGTTTGTTGGGTCATCTCACCCATAAAATGGGGGTATTGTCAGGACGTGTTATTTTTCTTTTCATTTTTACAATTTTCTTTTATCTTATTGCTCAAGATCTACACTACATCTTATCTTATTCGATTAGATATTTCGCAATAATCTATGACTCATTCATCATTCACCATCAGGCCAATTACTCATTACTTATGACACATATTCTCATGATTGACTGTGCAATGCTGTGCATGACATCATGCTATCCCTTTTACTATACTTCAAATGCCTGCCCTACAGTGACATACATGGTCTGTGTGCACAGGCATGTACTATATATACTGTACTTCATAGTGTACTTGTTCCTTAGCTTAGTACTTCTGGGATATCCACTTCATAGCAAGTTAGTCCTTGAAAATACTATCATCCTTTATCCCTTTCCTCTTCATAAGTCTACTGTGTGACCTCACTAGCAGTGTTGGCCTCACAATCCCTTCTCCTTTATAGTACTACAGTATTTACATACTGTGCTGTGAATTTTACTACAAGTACTATAAAACTTCTTTATATTTTATCTTTCTTTATTTATTTACATTTACTATTCTTAGAACTCCAGTTTTGTATAAGTAGTTGAAAGCCTGGTGGTCTTAAACCCCAGTCTTGTCAACTTTGCAATCTAGGGATTCTCCTATACTTTGCTTGATCTAAGCTTGCCCTCACCTTGCTTCCATCTTAAGAACTAAGTCTAAGATCTCTAAGTCACATTAAGCATCACTAAGACATCCTAAATTCACCACCCTGGATCCTTGTTTAGTCATTGGCAGTATCATCCTCATCACTATCTCATTGATCCCTCTCTTCATCATCATCAGGAATGATTACTATGCTTACCAAATGCACAACAACTACCTTGTTACTATGAGACTGGAGTCTGCATATATCCCATAAGGGAGACTGTGTGCACTCAGATCTTAGGATCAACCAAAGAAGAGAGGAATTCCAGCCATAACTAGCTGGGATCCATTGCTAACTACAGCAAACCCTATATACTATACAGAACAGTGCACAGACCAGTGCAGTACTCTAGGGCAGGACTATGTAAGTAGAGAGTGCAGTAAGTATGGTACCATGCAATGACCTCATGGTATGACCTCAAAGTCTAGAACTAAGGAATGGAATGAGGATTAGATATGATCAAAAGAGATAAGATGAAATGATAAGATGATCATATCTAATCTAATCAAGATAAACAAAAAAGGAAAGTAAAAGGAATAAAGAAGTATATGCACCAAATAATGGCACCTGACAGTTACCAGGGGTATAGTTATCAAAAACCTTCCCTATGACTGTCCAATCAGCTGCTCTTAGCAGCATGTGGGCAGTGTATGAGACTGGAGTCTGCATATATCCCTAAAGGCAGGAGACTGGGTGCACTCAACTAATGATCACTCAAAAGAAGAGGAAATCCAGCCATAACTAGCTGGAGTATATTCATCTATCTAAGAAGAACCTATATACTCTAGCTATATGTGCATGGACCAGCACAGTAACTAAAGGGCAGGTCAACTAGACAATACCTGCAGTAAGTATGGTACCATGCAGCTACCTCATGGTATGACCTCATATTCTAGACCAAAGGAATGTAAGTAGAAATGATTAGATGTAGATCAGATAAGATGAAGATAAGATGATCTAATCTAATCATAATCAAAGGAAAACATAAATGAAAATGAAAAGAAATAAAAGGATAAATGCACCAAATAATGGCGCCTGACACAGTGCAACATGGTACTCACAGGTTGAACAGGAACCAGCACTGGTCTGCAGAGATGCCATCAGTCAGGGGTGGTTTGGGTCTTGCTCAGCCAATACATGACACCAGCTGTGGGGCAGGGGCTGTGAGGCACATGCTGAATAGTGAGGTCACAACTGTGAGAAAGGGGAAAGGATGGCTTAACAAAGGGATGAGGTCATGCTAGTAGGCAGATATCCCAGATGTATACAGCTAAAGAAATACATGCTACTAAGGTGCCCTATATATACTAAAGGGATTGGCACACAGACCATGTGCTGTCACTATAGGGCAGGCATATGTAAGTAAGATGCACAGCATTGCACAGCATCAATAAGTGACTGTGAGAATGTGAGTCATATATGTACAGTAAGTGGTCTGATGACTAAATGGATATGAGTCATAGATAATTGCGATAAGATCTACTGAAGATAAGATAAGATAAGATAAGATAAGATTGAAAGAAATCATAAAATGATGAGAAAAATAAGTATGTCCTGACAGGGGCAGGGGTGGTGTATATAGTTCCCAGTCAGTCTGCTGAGATGGCTGTGGGATGCAGTGTTTGGATCTGGCTTGGCCAGCTCTCCAACATAGGTGGGGCAGAGGCAGGACACCTCTGGATCTGGCTTGGGTAATCCACTAGGGCAGGTGTGGGATGCAGCTCCTGGACTTGGCATGGGAAGCTCACTGGGTTGGGGACAGCATGTAGCATTGGTGTTGGCACTGCAAAGTACAATGTCAGTGAATGGAGATATTGTTCTAGTTCTTGATTATATCATTCTGTTTGACTATCAGTTTTGGGATGATAAGCAGTAAATAAACTCTGAGAGATATGAAGAGTGTGATCAAGGGCATGGGTAAATTTGGAATTGAATTGTGGTCCATGGTCCAAAATGATCTTCTTTGGTAAACCAAAATGTTTCCATACTTGTTCTGCATACAGGATGGCTGTCTGTTTGGCAGTGATAGAGCTAGAACAAGGGGCTAGAACTACAGCTTTAGTGACATCATGATCAACAAACACTGCAATGGCATCATATCCATTTGAGATAGGTAGAGCAACAATAAAATCCATGGTAACCATGGAAAAGGGATGAGCATTTGGGGTTTGTTTGTTTGTTTGTGGTGAGATATGAGGACAGTGAGTCAGGTTTTTTGTCAATTGACAAGTAGGGCATCCTGAGACATAATCAAAAACAAATTTATGCATTCCAGGCCACCAGAATGATTGTTGGACTAGATCATAAGTCTGGAAGCATCCCAGATGACCTGCCAAGGGGAGATCATGAAGACATCTCAAAAGAGATTGTTTGAGAGGTAAGTCAGGAGGAATATTGAGACAGGAAGAGTAAAAAACTAATCTGTCAGAAATTTCCCAATGTTGGCAAAGATTCTTTTGGAGAGGACTAGTTTTCAATGCTTGAAGCATCTGAATAACAAGGGATATTTCATTATCAATATGCAGTGCCTGTTGAATCTGTGAGATTAGTGTTTCATCATTGAACAAAATGGTTACAGCTTTCACAAATAAAACAGAAGGAAGTAATACTTGATCTGTATTATCTTGTTCTCCCTTATCATGATTGGGTCATCAGGAGAGAAGGTCAGACTTACCCATTTGGGTCCCTGAAACATGAGTAATAATAAAATAGAAGTGAGTCAGGAATAAAGCCCAATGAGCTTGATGTTGAGAAAGTTTGTGGGTGTCTGTGAAAACTTCTAGATTTTTATGATCAGAAAGGATTTTGATCATATGCAGAGATCCTTCTAGAAAATGACACCATTCTTCCAATGCTCTGATGATAGAGTAATTCTTGATCATAGATATCATAATTACACTCTGCTTCATTAAATGACTTGGAAAGAAACATGATTGGATGCCATTGTTGGTCATCTCCCTTTTGAGATAATACTGCACCATGAGCAAATTGGGATGTGTCACATTCCAATCTAAAAGGTGGTGTAATATCAGGTTGGGTTAGTACTAGTGCAGAAATAAAACATTGTTTGAGTTTTTCGAATGTGTTTTGTTCTGTTTTGTTCCAATGCCAAGGAATATCTTTTTTGGTCAGATCATTCAGAGGTCAAGCAAGATGGGGGAAATGATGGATGAAGTGATGATAGAAACTTCCAAATCTGAGGAAACCACAGACTTCCAAGAGATTCCAAGAGATTGGCCATTTGGCAATACCATGGAGCTTTATTGGATCCACCATAACAGTGTTAGCTTTGATATGCATGCCAAGATATTTGACTTCTTCTTTATGGAATTCACATTTAGAAGGTTTTAGATAAAGATGATGTTTGCATAATCTTGTTAATGCTTCCATGACAAGTTGGCAATGTTTGTCTAGATCAAGAGTAGCAATCAAAATATCATCCATATAAATGAATACTTTGCCCATTTCAATAAGGTCAGCAAAGATGTCATTCATCATATTCTGAAACGTGGCTGGTGAGTTTGTAAGACCAAAAAACATTACCAAGGGTTTGAACAATCCCCAGTTGGTTCTAAAGGCCACTTTCCATTCATCACCTTTGATTCATACATTGTTATAACCCCATTGTACATCAAATTTGGTGAAATATTTGGCATGCCATAACTTGTCTATGATATTGGAGATTAGCAGTAAGGGATATTGGTTACAAACCATTAGGGCATTGAGACAACAATAATCCTGGACAGGTCATAATTTTCCATCCTTTTTCTTGACAAAAAAGAAAGGAGATGCAAACAGTGATTGGGATGGGCAGATATAACCTTGTAGTGTCATGTCATCTAAAAATTCATCTAGATGTTTTTGTTCAGCAGGGTTAAGAGGGTAAATCTTGCAATTTTGTTCAGTGGGAGCATTTGGGAGAAGATCAATAGCATGGTCCCATTTACTTCTAGTTGGAAGGGATTTATCTTCTTCAAATACATCTTGGAAACTAGCATATTCAGAAGGTAATTGATCATCAAGATCCTGTTGTTTTGATAGGTTTGATGTGGCTAGATCTGTAGCTTAAGAGATACACTTTGCACATTTGTTTGGAAAAGAAATAGTATTTCTTTTCCAGTCAATTGTGGAGTTATTTTGTTTCAGCCATGAATGTCCTAGAAGTATTTGGTCTGTACCAATATTAGCAATAAAGGCTCTGAATATTTCAGTATGTTTTCCTATTTTTAGAGCACATTTGACATATTGGTGGATCATACCAAATTTATTGCTAGAATTATCAGAATTACACATGATAACAGGTTTGTGAAGTGTATAGGCAGGGATTTTCGTATTTTTGACTGCTTTCTGACTAATGATATTGGAGGTTTCCCCACTATCAATTAGTGCTGGTACTTTGATACTGTGATTTTCTGTCTGAAGTGTAACTGGTAGATAAAAACTGTTTTCAGCAGCTTTGACAGTCATACTAGTTTTACAAAATTTGGAAACCAAGGCCTTATACCACACAGTAGATATAGACCTTTTCAAAAATCCTCTTTTAAAGATTCAGTACAAACAGATCACTCATCAATGGGTAATTGCACTAATAAACATTGAATACATGTATGCATGGATGTGGCATCCATGATTGGTTTGTCATCTTCCAACAGGACTTCTTCAATCTGGATAGATGGGGCATGCATGGTTTGTGGACATAAGCAGGTGGTTTCATGATGCTAGGTGTCACTTCTTTATCAACTTGCCATGTACATGTTCCTTTCCATGTGGGGCATGATGGCACAGGTGACATGTTTTGCAGTGCCTTGTTAGGGCAGTCACACAATGTGTGACAAGGTTTCTGGCAGGCAAAACATCCACCAGAGTCAAGAAGTCATTTTCACTCATCAGGTGTGAGTTTGGCAATGTGTGGCATAGTTATGCAATCAATGTCCATTGCATCAGGTCTCAGGTAGTGCAGGGGCTGGTAAAAGTAGCTGTGGAAGTAGCCAAATACATATGCTGCATGCAAATTTGCAAATAAAATTGGGACACCATTTTGGCCCATTTATCGAGGGTGGTCAGCATGTTGGCCATCATGTAAATGCAGTCAGATATATTTTTCTTTAGTCCCAATTGGTGCTAAGAGTGACCTATTGGACAGTCTTAGGGAAATTTTGCAATAACTATACCCCTGGTAACAAGGTAGTTGTTATGCACTTGATAAGCATTATAAATGTTCCTGATGATGATGAAGAGTGGGATCAACAAGATAGTGATGAGGATGATACCACCAATGACTAAACAAGGATCCAGGGTGATGAGTTTAGGATGTCTTAGCAATGCTTAGGGTGACTTAGAGATCTTAGACTTAGTTCTTAGAGAAATGAAGCAAGATTATAGTGAGCTTAGGTCAAGCACAGTATAGGAGAATCCCTAGATTGTGAAGTTGACAAGACTGGGGCTTAAGACCACCAGGCTTTCAACTACTTATATAAAACTGGAGTCCTAAAGATAGTATAAGTAGATAAGGTTCATGGATCAATGATGATTGTGCAGCAATCAATGAAGTCACATGACCTAAGATGCATCTGTGAATATAGTAAGTGGCTCAGCCACAAGCATGAAATGAACTAAAGATAAACAAAGGTAATCAAGACAAGATGTGGCAAGTCCTTGCTAATTGTATAGTAATAGTCCTTAGCAAGTAAATGTTATAATAAATAAATAAATGAAGAAAGAAAGAAAGAAAGAAAGAAAGAAAGAAAGAAAGAAAGAAAAATGAAGAAAGAAAAAAAATGAACACATTACAAGGTGCCAAAGCAAGTGCCTCATAACAATTGGTAGAATGCACACAGTGCTGTATTGTCTTTGATCTTGGCATCAGCTGCCAAGATCCAGAATTGCATGGTGTAAGTGTCAGCAGAAAATATTTTCTGTTTAAATTGTTGAAGTTCTGCCATAGCACATACTTTATGCTGAGCATCCTTGAACACTAAATCAAATGCTTGGCTAAACTTGGCAAAGGTGGGGCATCCACTATGATAGGTATCTTCAATATAGTGATCACACCAAGCAAGTGCCATCCCTTTTTGTATGAAGGAGAGGATACACATAATCTGTTTCCTTTCATCTATGAGGTTGATTCCTTTGATGTAAAGTGTGCATGAGTTTATAAAGGCATGGTATTTTGTTTTATCTCCATCATAGATTTCTGGCTTGGCTGGTTTGAAAGATGATTTTGTGGACATGATGATTGGTGTTGAAGTGACTGAGGATATTGCTGGGAGTGGTGTAAGGAGAGTCAGAGGTAATGAAATAATTGGAGTAACTGGGGGACCAGTGAGGAGTATTGGCAACTCAGCTTCAACAACTGGGGCACCTGGGAAGTCTTGTGTATAAGTGTATAACTCATCAGAAGGTGGGGTTTCATCAAGACTGGAAGTGTTGATGTAGTGGTTAGTATTTACAACTCTCTGCCTTTGATGGCCAAAGTATTTGAGGGTGTGTCCTTTGAAGACAACTGTGTTTCATCAGCTAGAGAATTGGAACTCTGGGTGAAGGGTAGTGGGTATGGGAGAAGCCACAATGTTGGCTATGCAGTGAGGTAGAGTAGCTTAGTCTAATGTTACAATCTAGTATGGCAAGACAGCCGGCTATGATCATATCAATGCAGGAGAGACTCAAAGCATAGCACGCAATGAGAACACAACAGATTGACACTGGATAAGCAGGAGCTGGACACTAGAGAGTACAGGAGACTAAGCTAAAGTATCTGTACAGTACTTGACCTCTTTATATAGGATACAACTGTGAGTCTTAGAACACTCTATCACAGTAAATATCGTACAGGACACATCATGATAAAAGGAATGTTCTAGTATAACTGCACAAAGAAGAAATGATGTGTAAGTGATGCTGTGGTGCAAGTAAACTAGTAAATGTAAGCAAAGAAAAAAGAAAAACATTACAGAACACAACATACTGTACATGACCCAAAGCAGCCAGAACAACCACTATTTGAGTAAGGCTACAGCTTTGCTGTTATCAGTCCATCTATTGACTCCCACATGTACTTGCTATCCTTTGCATGTATTCCAGGTCTTCAGTTCAGCAGCAGCTTGCAGTCAACAAGATCTGCAAAGTGCTTGGAATGAAGAAGTCACACATGTGTAAATGGTATTGATGTCCAGTGGGATATCTATAATATAATGGGATGAGGAATGGGAACACATGGTTTTTTTCATGTCTGAAGCACTGCTACAAAAAAGTTGTCCCCTGGTGTGGCATGCCACGCATGGCAGCTCAGCACATGCACATGCACAGCAGTGTGGCACAAAATTCCCATGCATCCATGGCAGCACCACAGCACAGTACACAGCACAGCACATCAAAGCAACTTCATCAATAGCTTATCTTTCCTCTTTTCACCCACCTACTCTGGGCTCTTTCTTGCTAGCTTATCTTATTAGACTATTTCTCTCTCTTTTGTGAAGAAACATTTCACTTCCTTTCTGTCCAAAGCTTGCTTTGGGTGGTTCTTTCAGAGAGACCAAGCCTAAATATTTGTGAACTCTACCAGCACAGCCTTAGTTTGCTGTTGCCAAAGGCAGTTGTTCATTCAATTGCTGGACCTCTCTCAATCTGTGGTGTTCAGCTGCTTGCTCTCAATCTCACTTCCACCTGTCTAACAGAAAAGGGGTGATACCTGAGTTGCACCTTTTTTAATAAAGGCTATAAGCATTGTGATCTGACACTGCCTTGCAGTGATTTCCTCTGACTGTGACTATCTGGGGTGTGTGGAGGATCTGGCAACTCTATCTCTATCTCTGGCTCTGGCTCTGGCTCTTGGTTTTTTTTACAGCTGCCTTTCTTTGTCAAATGGAAAACAATTCAAGGTATTTCATTATTACTGATTTGATTGCATCATGCTTCTCTAAAATATATACTTTTCAGTCCTGGACCTCTTGAATACTGGCCACCATCCCCAAATGTGCAACAACATGGTGGTCAATTGCCTGGGTATGTCTTTTCAGTTTTTTTCTTCTCATTTTCTCTTTGCTAAAATTTACTTCATCATCTTTTCAGTGCAGAACTACCTTCTGCCAACCAGAGTCCTCAAACCCAACATGATGCATTGCCTGGGTATGTCTGTTTCAATCTTAATATTTTATTCTATTCTTTGCTGACATTTCATCATCTTTTCAGTCCAGAACTGCCTGCTGCTAATCAAAACCTTGAGATCCAGCATGAGGATGCAGATCAGAGGTATGTCATCATGCATCACATACACCTCACAATTCTGTATAACTGACTCCATTGCTCCTTTTTCTTAGATCACCACCACACACTCCTGAGCGCACACACCAAAATCAGTGTGAGCAAGATAGGCAGCAACATGAACTACAAATGACATCACCATCATCATGTCATGCCTGGCAAAGGGATCCTCCTGTGGGAAATATCCCACAGCCTAACTTTGACCAAGTGCCACAGGCTGCCCCTCTCCCTGCCCCTCTCCCCCAGAACCCTCCTGCTCCTGCATATCCTGCTCCTGTCCCCCATAATCCCCTTGCCCCTGCATTTGCATATTATCCTGCTCCTCTCCACCCACATCATCCTCCTCTTCCCCCTCCAGCATGGCAATATCAGGCTCTGCAATATTATATCCCCCCTAATTATAATCCAGCACAATACCTGTATCACCATCAACAACCATATGGATATCAACCTGGGGTACCTATACCTATGCATTTCCTTCATCACCCACATCATCCACCTGTCCCTGTCCAAGGGTATCCTGGGGTTCCTGGACATGTTAATCCACAGCAGCAGCAGCAGCAGCAGCAGCAACAACAGCACAGAAATCAGGATGAAGAATTGCATCAGGGCTTTCAACAGTGTCATGCTGAGCATGTAAACCACTGCAAAGCACAGGCTGCAGCTCAGCATAATCAATCTACAAATGCCATGGATCACAGGAGTAATCTGGGAGGTCAGCAGGAGAATGATGTACAGGTCAGTCATATTGTGGTATATGTAAAATCTGATAACAATCTCATCTGCATCTATATCCCTGCATTAGGTCTTGGAGCAGCAAGTCACAGAAGATGTGCAGGGAATTGCAGCAGAAGATCCACAACAGCCACCACAGGTCAGTAATGCAACATATTCTAATCATGGGCTTATATGGGTTGATGCCTTTAGGAGCAGGAAACTGGAGAACAGGCCCAGGAAGCAGCACAAAACCAGGACCAGCATGAGTGACTGTCTCAGGAGCATGCCCAAGATGTGGACTTCCATATGCAAATGTCTCAGCACCATCAGCCTCAGCAAAATGATCCTGACATGGATCATCCACAGCCTGCTGCACCCCCTCCACTCCTTATCCCTCTTGGCTGTCAGGAATACCATGAAGCTGAGAACCACCATAGCCTTGGTGCAATGGATAAACAATGCCCTCACTGCCATGCTCTTCACTTCATCTCTGAGAAGTTGACAGCATCCACTGTAAATCATCTCCTATTTGGCATGTGTTGCTTGCAGGGCCAGATCCACCTCCCTCCCTTTGCCCAACCACCACCCACTCTTTCTAGACTGTTGAATGGCAGTGATCCATTTGCAAAAAGGTTCAGGAGCAACATACACCAATACAATGCTGCTTTTGCATTTACATCTATTGCTGCAAATGTCAATGATACTGTGCTTGCTGGATCTGGACCTTATGCATTCAGACTCCATGGTTCTCTCTATCACAAGATGGGGGCACTCCTTCCAAATCCTGGAGTCACACCACACAATGCTCAGCTCTATGTCCTTGATCCTGATGATGCTATCAATGCACACCTGGCCAACAACTCTAACCTTGACCCATCCACCATGCTGGATCTCCACACAATGCTGCTTGCCAACAACCCATACATTGACATGTACAGGCAAGCTCATGAGATCCTCTAGGACAAGGCTCCAGAAGAGCAGGTCAATGTGGCTGTCTGCATCACTGTGGATCCAAACACAGACCTGCACAGATACAATGCTCCCACTGTAAAGGAGATTGCTGCCATCATTCCTGGAGGTGGAGGAGAGCAAGTGGACTTGCATTGTGACATCATTGTGCACCTGCATGGAGGTAACCTTAAGAGGATCAGTCATCTGCATCATAGCTATTCCCCATTGCATTATGTCCTCCTCTTCCCCAAAGGTGACTCTGGGTTCCACCTCAACATGCCATCACAGCCAGGTCCAAATGGTCAGATGCACTGCAAGAATGTCTCCCAACACTGCTACTATGCATACCGTGCCTTCACCAGACTGAATGAGGCAGACATCATCTTTCACAGTGGAAAGCTCTTCCAGCAATACTTGGTTGATGCTTGGGCATCAATTGAGGAGGCCACCCTGTACTGGATCAGGACACATCAAAAACAGATACATGCAGATCTGTACAAAGGGCTTCAAGATGCAGTTCATGGCAACCAAGATGGTGCTCCAGTCAATCTTGGTCAGCAGGGCCAGCACATTGTCCTTCCCTCCACCCACCAAGGCAGTTCAAGGCATATGTTCCAGCTCTTCCAGGACTCCATGGCCATTTGTTGTTATGGGTGCAAACCAGACATCTTCTTGACCATGACTGCAAACCCC